>ML332783.1:0-29064 GCA_005239505.1 Nicotiana paniculata
TATATATATATATATATATATATATATATACATAAACTTTTAAAACATACGCCTCTGTGGGCAACATCATCATCATATTGTACCCGGTCGTAATAGGCTCGGTAAAACGTAATCGGCCACGTGGAGCTCGGTAAAATCCAATTTACCTTGTATATATACTACCCAATCTCAAGCTATGCAAATGTCACGACTCCTTAATCTACAATAAGAGAAATGACACTGTCGTAATCGTTTAAGCGTCGTAACTATTATGTGTCGACCATAACATATTTTACGATGAAACAAACAGCACCTACCCTATATATATAACTTTACACAAGTCAAAACAATCACCAAAAAGCCCAACACACCAGAATCTCTTCATACACAAAACAATCACTGTAGTAGTGTCAAACGACCCGGAAATGTTACGACGAACGACCAGTCCACCACCCTACATATATATGGTGTTTCTGCACACCATTCCTCCTCCAAAACTCCAAAAAAATTAGTAAAACACGCAGCCCAACAACAACACAAAACAGTCCACAAAACAGTTCGCTACAAGTGAATAACTCGAACTTACGGCTTCCGATCACCGTCTCGTGAGTTCTTACAAGTATAGAACGAATTACCATGAATTTACAACAGAAAAAAATAGATGAAAGAGATCAATAAAATTACCTTACTTGTTGGATAACTCATCCCTTATCTTGGTTCTTCAAACTCTAGGTTTTACCCCCAATTAGAACTTGAAAGAGAGAGAAAATCAATTAGGGTTTGTGGATAATTTTTGGGAGAAAGCTTGCGGGGGTTTAGGTATGGTTATTTGTGATATATAATAAGGTTTATATTCCAGGAGATAAGCCTTTAAATGGGATCTTTGGACGACCCTAAATTTCCTCTTTTTGGGCTCTCATATAATCAAGTAGGTGACACACCTACCTGTCACCTAGCAGCATGTGCAGTCTCGCAATAATACATATCTCTCTCTACTCCGATGTTGTATTGATAAACGGTTTAATGCATTAGAAACTAGACTCATAGATATTCAATTTGGTGGGTGAAAACCCCCCTAATTTCAATTAAATTGGGATAAAATCTTAGTAACATTTGACCTAAAGTTTAAATAAAATTATGAACATAAGTTGCGACAACTTTTGTCGACTTTTGATTCATACCTCGTTTGACTTCAAGACTTATGATAAAAATATTATATGATTCAAATAACTTAAAACATGACCTCTTGATAATATTAAGCACCCCTATGTTTACCCAAAAATACAGGTTACAACATCGTTGATTCTTTTAACTTCTAATACTTGTTAATCACCCTTATACACCCTTGTATCATTTAAGACCAATAGGATTAAATTCATATCATCTCAAAGATAATATCTTCTCATATTTATGTCGAATAACTTATGGCATGAACCAACGTGCGTGAATATGGGTTGTAACACGAAGTGTCCTTCTTTTCCTGATAATAGCCTTAACCCGAGGGTGATGGCCCCCAGTATTCGAGGTCGAGTTTAAGAGAACTCGGGTACTGTTGACGCGCCCATTGACTCCAGTTTGAGACCAATCTTCGAATCTAAGTAATAGTGATTTACTGTTTCCTCGTTAATAACCTTGCCGAAAAATCCATTTAAAACCGGTTCAAGGAAAAAAGAGTGCAAGGCGTGCTTTCAGACCTAATAGTCACATTCTCCCTTGGTCATTGCCTGCAAGTGTTAGTCTGATTCATAATATTATTAAAGAGTAATTGTGATCGTACCTTAGCAATAGTACCGCTTTAAGTGAGTTATGTTCTAGTTGTTCGGTAGTTGCACACTATTTCCTGCTTTGAGTTTGTATGAGCCTTTACCGGTAATTCCGATGACTCGATACAGTCCTTCCCAATTCGGTCTCAGCTTTCCCTCGTTCAGGTCCCGAGTGTGTAATGTTGCTTTCCTCAACACCAAGTCCTCGATCTTGAAGTGTCGAGGGTTGTTTCTTCGGTTGTAGTATCTTTTTATCAGCTGTTTCTAGGCTGCTAACCGGACTAGGGAGGCCTCACGCCTTTCATCCAGCAGTTCCACACTCGTGATCATGGCCTCGACATTTGACTCTTTGGTCGCATATTGGAACTCGAGGCTTGATTCTCCCACTTCGACCGGTATTAAGGCTTCGACATCGTTGACCAGTGAGAATAGGGTGGCCCCGGTACTTGATTTCGAAGTCGCATGGTACAAAGGACTTCGAGCAGGATTTTTTTCCATTTTTCTTTGGAATCGGTCAACCTCTTTTTCAGGTTTTGGAGAATGGTCTAGTTCGTAGATTCTTCTTGTCCGTTTCCAGTCGGATGGTAGGGTGTTGATAGTATTTTCTTAATCTTGTGATCTTCTAAGAACTTATTTACCTTGTTGCGACGAACCGTTTCCCGTTGTCGCATACGATCTCGGTCGGTATCCCGAATCGGCATATTATGTGGTCCCAGATGAAGTCAATAATTGGTCATGGATAATATGAATTGGGATTTACTAGCCTCCCATGGCAGGAGACTGATGATCTCCATTCCCCATTTTATGAAAGTCCATAGGGACAAAACCGAATGGAGTAGCTCTCCCGGTTGATGGATCATTGGTGCATGTCCCTGGCAGCCGTCGCATCTTCGTACAAAGTCCTTCGCGTCTTTCTCGATGTCGATCCAGTAGTAGCCGGCCTTGGTTAATTTCCGAACCAAATATTCTGCTCCCGAATGGTTGCCCAAGTGCCTTAGTGAACTTCTCTCAAGACATACTCAGTATCTCCTAGCCCCAAGTATATAGTCAGTGGACCGTCGAACGTTCTTCTAAACAGAGTCCCTTCGGACAAGTTAAACCTGTCAGCCTTCATACGCAGAGTTCTCGATTCTTTAGGATCCGAGGGAAATTTCCCAGTCTTTAAGTAGTCTATGTAATTGTTCCTTCAATCCGGGTTAAACTCGTGGAATTTACTTCGCGTGACCTTCTTCTAGTACCGACTTCGTGAGTTGCACTACTGTCCCTGAGCTAAACTCATTGTCATTAAACGAGGACCCAAGTTCGCCAGAATATCGGCCTCGTTGTTCTGATCTCGGGTCGCGTATTGTAGGGTCCACTCCTTGAATTGATACAGTGTTACCTGTAACTTGTCTAAATACCTTCACATTCATTCTTCTTTTACTTCGAATGTCCCATTGACTTGATTTACTTCAAGGAGAGAGTCACACTTAGCTTCGACCATTTCGGCCCAAAGGCTTTTATCCAATTCGAGACCTGCAATCATGGTCCCATACTCGACCTCATTGTTAGTCAATTTCACAGTTCTAATGGACTACCTAACTACATTCCCCTTAGGAGGCTTCAACACGATGCCGAGCCCGAACCTCTTTGCATTCGAGGTGCCATCCATAAAAAGGTTCCAGATTCCCGAGTTAGTCCACGAGGTTAACAATAATTCTCTTTCAATTTCAGTTACTAAGGTCGGCGTAAAATCAGCCATGAAGTCGGCCAAAATTTAAGATTTTATGACAGTGCTAGGTCGATATTTGATATCGTACCCGCTAATTTTGATGGCCTATTTGGCCAATCGAACTGAGATCTCGGGCTTGTGCATGATGTTCCTCGATCGGTAAGAGGTTATGACACATATGGGGTGACATGAAAGTATGATTTTAGTTTCCTGGAGGCGCTTAGCAAAGCGAGCGCCAATTTTTCCAGGTGAGGGTACCTCGTTTCGACCTCTCCTAGAGTTCTACTGACATAGTAACTCGGAAATTGCATACCTTCCTCTTCCCGGACTAAAACTCCACTTACCGCCACCTCGGACACTGCCAAGTAGAGGTACAATTGCTCATCCGCCTACCGAGTGTGGAGCAGGGGCGGACTCGAAAGGTATCATTTGAGTTCTTCCAAAGCTTGTTGGCATTCCGGGGGCCAAGAAAAGTTACTCTTATTTTTCAACAGTGAGAAGAATCGATGGCTTTTGTCCGAGGACCTTGATATGAATCAGCCCAGGGCGGCTATACGCCCCGTCAGCCTCTGAACGGCCTTGATGCTGTCCACTACAGTGATGTCTTATATGGACTTGATCTTGTCAGGATTGATCTCGATCCCTCGATTGGATACCATGTATCCGAGGAATTTTTCCAATCCCGAATGTGCACTTCTCCGGATTCAGCTTCATGTTGTATTTTTTCAATATGTCAAAGGTTTCCTGCAAATGTTTCGAATGGTCCTCTGCTCGCAGGGACTTAACTAACATGTCATCCATATAAACTTCCGTTGAATTTCCTATCTGTTCTTCGAACATCCGGTTTACTAGGAATTGATGGGTGGCACCGATGTTCTTTATCCGAATGGCATTATGTTATAACAGTAGGTGCCAAATTTAGTGATAAAGGAAGTTTGTCTTAATCGCTCGGGTCCATACGAATTTAGTTGTACCCGGAATAGGCATCGATAAAACTGAGTATCTCGTGCTCGGACGTCGCGTCGATCATCCGATTGATGTTAGGCAAAGGAAAAGAATCCTTAAGGCATGCCTTGTTCAAGTCTTTGTAATCTACACACATTCTTAGCTTATTTCCTTTTTTAGGTATTACCACTACATTAGGTAATTAGTCCGGGTACTTAACTCCCTGAATGGATCCTATTTTAAGGAGTTTAGATACCTCATCCTTGATGAATGCGTGATTGACTTTGGACTGTGTTATCCTTTTCTGCTTGACCGAATGGAATCTCGGGTCCAAACTCAGCTTATGAGCGGTTACCTCCAGCGGGATCCTTGTCATGTCAAGATAGAACCAAGCCTAACAATCCATGTTAGCTATAAGGAATTTAATGAGTTTTTTACTGAGCTCTAGAGTTAGCCCCGTGCCCAGGTATACCTTCTGGTCTGGCAGGTGTTAAATCAATATGACTTGCTCCAGCTCCTCGACCATCGATTTGGTGGCATCGGTATCATCAGGATCTATGAATGATCTCGAAATTTTGTAATCATCTTACTCGTTAGCTCCTCGATCCTCCGGTCCGACCAGGACCAACGTCGGTGATTGCTATTTGACGTCAGCCTTTCTGTTCGGATTTTTGCTTCTTATAGTCGGGGCGGTGGTCGCTGGGAGTACTTCATCGACTACAAACATCTCCTTTGCAGCTGGATATTCTCTGTATACCGTCTTGATACCCCTGAAGTAGGGAATTTTAACGCCTGGTGTAAGGTTGAAGGTATTGCCCTCATGTTGTGAACCCATGGTCTTCCGAATAAAGCGTTATATCTCATATCCCATATGATCACATAGAACTTGGTTACCTGGATGGTCCCAACGGTGTTCACGGGTAGGGTTATCTCTCCGTTGCCATGTTAAACCCGTTCAACACCCGGACTGCTGGTACTATTTGATTTTGCAACCCTAACTGCTCCACGACCCTCGATCTAATGATGTTGGCCGAGCTACCTGGATTAATCAACACACGTTTAACTCATCATTTGTTGATAAGTACGGAATTTACCAGTGCATCGTTATGAGGTTGTACGATGCACTCTGCATCCTCATTGCTGAATGAAATGGTTCCTTCTAGGATATAATCTCGGATGCATTTCTCCCTTGTGATCGACACCTTACTATGTTTTATCACCGGCCCTTGGGAGACATCGACCCCTCCAATGATCATGTTGATGACGTGTTCGGGTTCCTCTTGTTCAGTATGTTTGTTGGCATCCCCGTTTCTGAAGTGGTTTTTGGCTCGATCACTCATAAATTCTCGTAGGTGTCCGTTATTAATAACCGGGAAACTTCTTCTCTCAATTATTCTCAATCCTTGTTCCTGTGGCCATGAGTGCCATGATACTTACACATCAGGTTAGGGTCTCTTTGCGTAGGATCAGACTGCAATGGTTGAGGCCACTTGGTCTCCTTGATGTGCCCGACAGCAGATACGATACTGGCTGCATCGAAGTTGAAGTTATACTCTGATAATATCGGAGCTCCCCCGAGCGGATTGTCGAAACCATTTTTCTCACCAGGCCTCGGCTATTGGGCCCTTGATCGCTTCTCCTTTTGTTCCTTGTAGAGTTGCATTGGGACCCGTTTCCCCTTTGATCTGCACTGTATGGTTGATACTGATTGCGGACCGACCTTGATTCATGATCGACGACTCTCTTAGGCATGTCTTCGATTTTGATGGGATAAACGGACCCGGAAGGGCTCCGAGTTGGTCATCCTTGACTCTGATGTGATTTTTGACCGGTACCTATTGTGGATGTCGGACCAAGTTACTGTCGGGTATTCTACCAAGTTTTGTTTCAGCTGCTACGAAGCCAAAGAGCTTCAGGGGTTGAGTCCATGAGTAAATACCTGAACGACCCAATCTTCCACAACCGGAGGCAGGTCCATCTGTTCCATTTGAAACCTTGACACGAACTCCTGGATCATCTCGTTGTCCCTTTACTTAAGCTTGAAAAGGTTCGATTTTCTGACCACATGTAAGTTAGCATCGACTTGGCCTACGATTAGGACCCCGTTGGGATCAGCAGGGGGCACCTCATTGCTAGGCACCAGATTGTTGTTTTCGCATGATGGCCAGACCCAACCTCAACGTTCAAGTGAGCATACTGAGAATTTGACTATTTTAAGTTGACCTGAAATTGAGACCTTAAAGAACAAGTATAAAATAGAGTATGTTATGGAGAATTGTATCAAACCACCACTATTTCCTTAGCTCACAGTGTGCGCTAAACTGTTTACCTTTAAAATGGATAGCAATTAAATTTGTACGCAGTTTTAAGGATATGTGGATTGATTCAACACGAGTGATCAAGAATGTTAAATAAACGAATGAAAGACAAAATGGATAATCAAACCATTTATAAGGCTATGGCCTAGCTTGAACTTGGGTTGGACAATGGTTTTTCCCTCGACCGGACCCTCGGTTCGGAGCCAATATAGAATGAATAATAAACAATAAAGTAACAACTTTGCTATAACTAGAGAGTAGTAATATTTTAAGAAAGGTAAAAAATCTTCTTTTTCGTTAATCACTGATCCGCTGACGATACAGGCCAAGATCTGCGTCGTGATATCCGATGGGGTACGAATATCGCGGCCCTCTGTTGGTCGTGTGTAACCGTTATCGTATTTTTCGAGGTCTCGGAGCACGTTCCAGGATCAGAGAAGTAATATCTTATCAAGCCCGATGACGACCTCTCCGTTCGAACCTTAGTACGAGGCGTCCCGACTTCGATTCTAACCCAATATAATTATGCTCTTGCTTCATTTGACCTACCGAAAATTTGTGATGTCAGTTACCCCAAATTTTACCCGTATACAGAAATATCTCCAAAAGCCAAGAAGAATAAAATAAAAAACTATATAAAGGGGGAGGTCACAAGAAAGATGCAGCAAAGACAACAAGACTCACAAGAAAAGACAGATCCTACATCTGCTTCTATAGACTTACCCATTCAGATTATCCAAAACCGCGTTGTAATTTCATCGCTATTTGTTTTTAAACAATTTTAAAAATACTTTTTTTTTTGCCTTAACAAATACAACTTGCAAAGCCACTAAAACAAGACAAGCGCATAAAAAATAAATTTTTTAAGGTGGTAAAAGTTTCCTTGATATTGGCCTACCACTGCAGCTCCCACTTTTCTTTTATTGTCTTTTGTCATTATTTTATCCTATTTCCTTTAATTGATGCAGTTCTAACTTTCTTTTCCAAATTCCTAACTTAAAATTTACTCCAGAAAAGGAAATTCCACTAACGTTCTCTTCCCAACTGCACCACGGCAAATTTAAAAAAAACAAAAAAAAGAATCACAATATCTTTTATATTATTCTTTTCCCCAAATAATCCACCGTCATCCTCTCCTCAACTTTATCCAAATATGTTACCAAACTTCATATTGTACAAAAATGGCGTGGCGTTTGCACAAAATAAGTTCTTTGTTTGGCAAAATTATAAAAGTACTATATTTAAGTAGTCACTTAACGTTCTTTTTTGGGTCACAATACTTAACAAATTAAAATTAAAATCTAAAATAATAACTAGAGAGCAAAAATGACTCAAACTCGAGGGTGATCCGCTATCTTTTACATACATCATTTTCTTTTTCAAATTTTGTTAAACGACAGTTGACCTAATTCTCCCCACCCCTCCCTTCCCAATTTACGTATCACCCTTAATCATCCAACCCACCCCCTACCCCACCCCAAAAAAAAATTTCTAATAAAATCCTTCCAAAGACATAATCTCTCTCAGTCAAAATTTTACTGCCATTTCTACAAATCTTGACTTCACATCCATATCTAACAAACATTTATATATATAGTGACATAGAAATAGAGACAAATAGCTTGGATTTTTCCTTGACAGGAAAAGAAAAACCCAGAGAAATGGGGAATTCGTTTGGGTGCTCGGCGTCCGGCGAACGGCTGGTATCGGCGGCGAGAGACGGCGATTACGTGGAAGCAAAGATGTTGCTTGATTGCAATCCATGCCTCTCAAAATACTCTACTTTTGGTGGCCTCAATTCCCCTCTTCACTTTGCTGCCGCCAAAGGCCACAACGACGTATTTTCTTTTCCTTTTCTTCACCTTTTCTTTTTGTTTTTCATCTCTATTTTCTTTGTATGATATGTTCTGAAACAATTTTCAGATTGTTGCGTTGTTGCTTGGGAACGGTGCTGATGTCAATTCTAGAAATTACTGTGGTCAGGTAACGGAAAAAAAGATTTTTTTTTACCCATTTTTTCTCTTGCTAGTTCCTGTTTAGGTCTTTACAAGATTATTCTGTGAGCTGATATTATTTTGATAAGGGGTAATTAGTTAATGACAGATCAGCTTTATGAGCTGAATATTTCTTCAATTTTAGTGTTGGAATACATTTTGGGGCACTTTGAGCTGAGTTTTCTTGAATTGCCAATTGAATTGATGGATTTCTAAATTGAATCTGACGGCTGTGTTGTTCTTTTAAAGACGGCATTGATGCAGGCGTGTCGATATGGTCACTGGGAAGTTGTTCAAACCCTTCTTCTTTTTAGATGCAACGTGAGCTTCCCTTATTCTACTTTCTCCCTAAGGGGTTCTTTTTTCACTTGTTAATTTGGCTTCTAAGACCTCCGTGTCATTCTTCTAATAGAATATTTCCCCCTTTTGAATCTTGAATATTTGTTTCAGGTTACGAGGGCGGATTATCTAAGTGGGAGGACAGCTCTCCATTTTGCAGCAGTGAATGGACATGTTAGATGCATACGACTCGTGGTGGCTGATTTCGTTCCTAGTGCCCCTTTTGATTCTATAAATGCTCAAACAGATGCTGACAGGGGTGATAGTTCAACCTCAAAATGCAAGCATGAGCAAAGGTGGGTCATCTGCTTGCATTTATTTGTTTTCATTCTTGTTATAAGGATTCATGTTGAATTGCGACAAAGAAGACGGAGTTGGTAGTGTAAACATATGGTCTTGTAAAAGAAAGGCCTTGTGGGTGTTTCATTTGTTAGCTTTTTATAGAACAGATGGCTGTCTAGGTTTTGATAAAAGAATTAGTTAAAAAATTGAGCTAATATTTAACCATGCTCATGAGTTCTGGCATGTTCTTTGACATTGAGGGTTTGGATTCTTCTTGGAAAACTTGGACAATTCTATCTGGTAAGCTTCATATACTTGGCTGATCATTTTATTTGCTTCCTTTTCATTGCAGTGCACTGTCAAAATTTGTAAACAAAGCTGCTGATGGTGGTATTACTGCTCTACATATGGCTGCATTGAATGGGTATTTTGATTGTGTCCAGCTCCTGCTTGATCTTAATGCAAATGTATCAGCTGTGACATTTCACTATGGGTCATCGATGGATCTGATAGGTATAAGCTGGCTCGAGGCATGATTAAATGTTTTTGGTTGATTCTTTATTGACATACTTTCAAAATAAATTATTCTCTAGGAGCTGGAAGTACTCCTTTGCACTATGCTGCCTGTGGAGGAAATCTAAAATGCTGTCAGGTGATTGGCTAACTCGTCTTCCCACTGATATCTAATAATTTTAATTGTCAGAAGAAAAAGATGTTTACTTTTGACGCCTCCTGGTATTTACGTTATTATTTTCTGATGCAATTCTGATCCTTGCTAACTTTTAAATGAAAATTTACTGTGTTCCTACAGATCCTTATTGCAAGAGGTGCCAGTCGATTGACATTGAACTGCAATGGGTAATCTATGCAGAACTTTCTTCTCAGTTTAAACTCACAGCTGTAAATTTCCAAATGTTGCTCAACAGATATTGGAATCTTTCAGGTGGCTTCCTCTCGATGTTGCCAGGATGTGGGGGCGTCATTGGCTTGAACCGTTACTTGCACCAAATTCTGATTCAATAATTCCACCCTTTCCATCTTCAAGTTATTTATCGTTGCCTCTATTAAGCGTGCTTAACATCGCAAGGTAAATGGCAATTACCTTTTCTGCCATGCATAATGCTAACTTTTGGAGTGACAAGCGAGGGATAGCCTTGTAATAAGGACCCTCCACTTCCAAACATAATTACATAAGTAGGGTTTTGAGTTACCAAGGAGAAAATGTGGGAAATTGCCACTGTTCAGCTTGTAGGTACATGATAGTGGGGTTTCCATATATTTTTCTTAAAAAAGGCGTATTTCTGAGCTATCCGTCTTTGTCATCTGAAGTGGTTTGGTTGAAATATGTTTTGGTGCATCAAATTTGTTACAGGTCTGTGTTCAATATCTACCCTAAACCTGGTCACGTATCGTCTGAGATATACTAACTTTTTAATTGTTAAGATTTTCTTAATAGAGAGGAGGCAAATGCTTGTCATGTGATATTTCATTTTCAGATTACCTAGTGTTTTTTATGGTGGCCATGTTTGGTAGCTACTTTTTGAGAAGCAAAATAAGGAATGCCATTGATGAAAACTGAACTATTAGATGCAAACATCAATAGAAATGAATCGTTGTCAATGCTGCAATTCTGTTTTACAATGTTACATATGCTAGGGTAACTAAACAAAGTGAGGTCTTTGCTAGATGAGAATATGACAATGATTAAGGATATTGTGTGTTCATTACTGCAAAAGGATACTCCATATATCGCTATAGGTTTGTAACAAGCAGTTCACAGTCACTAACACATGCATTGTCGGATTGTTCAAAAGCTTTGAAAATGTATTTTTTTCTGTGCATTCTATCTGTATGATGCACAGCATAAAAGTGTAATGGAGCTTTTTAGCTTGTGAAGGCATAAGCCTGATATATTATGATTGTTCCCACTCGTATGAGTTCAAGCTTTAAGAAAACACCTTAACAAAACAATCCGAAGTGGTTAACCATTTGTGATGGACCGCTAATTCTCTCTCGCCTTCCACTTTGACTGTTAGTAGTGGCTGTTACCTAAGTGATAGAATGAGCACTTGTTTTATCTTCTCTTTGTGATTTCTCTTCATCTTTCTTTGGGAAACATTTAGGTGTGGGTTTTTTTTCCTGCACGTGTGTGGGGGGGGGGGGGGGGGGGGNCTCTTAAATGACTGTCAATCTAATAGGTAGTCTGAAATTAAATGGCAACCATACAGTAGTACTGATCATTGTGAGCACTTTCTGCAGAGAGTGTGGTTTGCAGTCTTCAGCAACTTCGTCTGATGATTCTGATACTTGTGCCGTTTGCCTGGAGAGGGTATGTTCAGTGGCTGCCGAAGGTTCGTACCATTATCCTTTCAATTTGATTTTCTTCAATATATGAATTAGAGAGATTTCTATGAAATGTGGTTATGACAGCAATGTTATATACGAGCGAACTTTGGGCCTCTAGGGACCAACCTATACACAAGATATGTATGTCGTATAAATGCGAGTATTAAGATGAATATGTCTCATCATGATTGACAAGATTTGAAAAGATTACATTTGATAAAGATTGCTAGTAACATAGAGGATAAAATTAGAGAAGGTCGAGATATTTTAGCTTGATTATGCATCGGCCTCCTTATATAGAGGTGTGCCACTATGATGATTGAACATGGTAAAAAAAGACTAGATAAACCTAAAATCATGTGAAAGAAAGTTGTCTCAAAGACCAAAAATCCTTCAGAATCAATGCAAAGCTAAGAATAATTGAGAGAAATAGGGCGTAAGACATTATTTAGTATTGGAATGAGATTGGTCTGAATCAAGCAAATGGATACATATAGAGAATAAACTAATTTAGAATTGGGCATAGTTGATTGCTTGATATGAATCCGACAGATGATGTAATATTGCCCTCTAATCAAAGGTTTTTGTTTCATACATGATCAAGCAGTAAGCAACCTTATCTATTTTTACATGAGTATGAACTGCATTCCTCCTTTCCTCACATATTATGTGAGGAATACTCTCAAAATTAAGCCATTATGCATACCCTAGACCTATCAAGTCTAGATATTGTTATTTCACCCAAGGGTATGCAGATGAAGTTGGCATGAAAATCTTAAGGGATCAAAGTTTAAACTCCATAGAGACAAAACAATGCCAGGAGATTTCTTCCCATCTACCTAAACCTTTTCTTCCCATCTATTTTGTTATAATTGATGTTTTTCAACTCATCCAATAAGGAATATCTGCTGATCCAATCTTGTGCTTAAGGTAAAGAAACTTGATTGGTGCTCTTCGAAAGCTGTTTGACGTACTCTTTCCGTCCCGTTTTATGTGTAGGAGTTTGGAATACGAGGGTCAAAACACCTAATTTCAGTGTCGATTCAGGCATAATTGTTCAAAAATTTTCAAATAAGATTTACATGTTTGAAGATTACGTGATAAGTGCTATAAGTTAGTATCGTCAACAATTCAAATTATTATAAAAAGTTTGAAATACTCGTAGTCAAAGACCAAATTGTTCGACTACCCGATAATAATAGTATCGCACAAAATGGAGCAAAAGGAGTAATGAAAAAATGGGTACCATGCGATCTCCGCATTTATACCAATATAGCAATGTCATATTCATACCAACTGCACTACTGCAGTCGTGTTGTGCTGAATCCGGAAATGTGAGTTTTGAAAATTTATTCATTACGTAGGTGATATTAGATAATCTCACAGTTGTTATGTTTCTGGTATACATTGTTGGAAACTTGAGAAGCTGATAACAGTTAAAATGACACTATGGACCCTGTAAAGATTAAAAGAGCTATTTGATTAATAAAAGGGCATTTAATTTGTTTAATATATATTGAGCTTTTATTTTGTATTTGATATATTCAGGTTGTGGGCATCAATTGTGTGTAAGATGTGCACTCTATCTTTGCTCTGCAAGCAACATCCCGTCTGAATTATTGGGTCCGCCTGGCTCCATTCCATGTCCACTTTGCAGACATGGCATTGTCTCATTTGTAAAACTCCCTGGATCTCCTGCAAAGGAATTTAAGTTACATCTATCCCTTAGCTTATGCACACCGTGCATGCTTCATCCTCGTGAGCAAGATCGATCAGCACCCTCTAGCGCACATGAAATTAGAAAGAATCGTGTTGCTTCAGTGTCTTCTGATTTTTCCTGTCCTGTGACTTGTAGCCCATTTCCTTCTGTTGCAATCCCTTTGTGTACTTGTGATGAAGGACCTTCCCCAACTTTGGAATCCAGAGAAAATGACACTCAAGATGAAACTTCTAATCAGTCACAATCCACTTCAAATGACCAAGACAAAATGAATGTGAGATTGGAGAAAACTACCTGCTCGAACATGTTTTGGGGCAGAAGAAGTTGCAGCAGGGAGCATCAGTGTAATGCTGAGATTAATGCTTAATATGCTTGCTTTGGCGCCCTGGGGGAGGAAATTTTGAGCCAAACAGAGAAGCACATAAGATTCAAGGCTTGACGTTATTTCTTTCTTAAATGCTTTTGAATCTTTCGTGCAGCTTCTGTTTCACTTGCTGGTTTATGAGCCAGTAGATCCAGCGTCTTGAATATCTTAAAAATGTTGCCTTGATTATTTGGAGTTGGGGCTTGTAAAGAATTCAGTAGTAGGAGATTGGAGTACTTTAATCTTGAGATTGTTGTTAGGTAATTCTTTGTTGTTTGTATGTAGAGCAATTATTATCTGTCTGGTTGAAGCAGATAATTTTAACCTGTTTGTACCAGTACCCCATCAAGTTTCAAAAGATAGTTTTGAGTACTAAAGTGGGGTTTGTGAAGGTAAACACTAGGTTTCTGTAAACTGACAAAGACAGAGAGGAATAGGGGAAATTTGTATTACACATTTGCCCTGTTTGTACAACTTTTAATGTTGTGCTGTAGAAGTAGTGTCAATTTAAGTTGTAAGTTTGGCAAGATATTGTATATTAGGTGTGATGTCTTCGGCTTTGTGGAGATGGAGAAACTATTTAATTGGTGTAGCGATGAACTACTACTATCTTATGGAGCGATAAGAAGTTGCCAAAAGGACCATATTGGAAGTTCTTGTGAGAAAGTACGGGAGAAAATATTATTAATTGATTAATATTTTATGTTACAATAAGCCTTATTTATATGTATATATAACACATAACTTACTCCTATTACATATGGGACTAGGACTAATTACATATATTGACCTAATTATTCTAACACTCCCTTCAAGCTGGTGCATATAAATTATATGTACCGAGCTTGTTACATATGTAGTTAATACGAGGACCAGTGAGGGACTTGGTGAAAATATATGTAAGCTGATCATTCGACTTCACAAACTTTGTAGCAATATCTTCCGAGAGTATCTTTTCTATAACAAAGTGATAGTCAATTTCAATGTGTTTAGTTCTCTCATGGAACACTAGATTTGACGCAATATGAAGAGCAGCTTGATTATCACACACAAGTCTCATCTAACTAATCTCACCAAATTTCAACTCCTTGAGCAACTGTTTGATCCAAATTAGCTCACATGTTGTCATAGCCATTGCTCGATATTCTGCTTCTGCACTAGACCGAGCAATCACATTTTGTTTCTTGCTCTTCCAGGACACCAAATTTCCTCCTACTAAGATACAATATCCATACGTAGAATGTCTATCAAAAGGTGATCCTGCCCAATCAGCATCTGAGTATCCAACGATCTGCTCATGGCCTCGATCCTCAAACAATAAGCCTTTGCCTGGAGCTGATTTTATATATCGAAGAATGCGGACAACTGCATCCCAATGACTATCACATGGAGAATCTATAAACTGACTCACAACACTCACAGGAAAAGAAATGTCAGGTCTAGTCACTGTGAGGTAATTTAATTTACCAACCAACTGCCTATATCTTGCAGGATCGCTAAGAGGCTCTCCCTGTCCTGGCAGAAGTTTAGAATTCGGATCCATCAGAGTGTCAACAGGTCTACAATCTGTCATTCCTGTTTCCTCAAGAATATCCAAGGCATACTTCCGTTGTGAGACCACAATACCTGAGCTAGACTGAGCGACTTCAATACCCAGAAAATACTTTAATGTGCCCGGATCCTTAGTCTGAAAGTGCTGAAAGAGATGTTGCTTCAACTTACTAATACCATCCTGATCATTGCCGATAATAACAATATCGTCAACATAAACCACCAGATAAATACAGAGATTTGAAGCAGAATGTCGATAAAATACAGAGTGATCAGCTTCACTACGAGTCATGCCGAACTCCTGAATAACTGTGCTGAACTTACCAAACCAGGCTCGAGGAGACTGCTTTAGATCATAGAGGGACCGGCGCAACTGACATACATGGCCACTAGACTCCCCCTGAGCAACAAAACTAGGTGGTTGCTCCATATAAACCTCATCCTCAAGGTCACCGTGAAGAAAAACATTCTTATTGTCCATCTGATAGAGAGGCCAATAGCGAACAGTAGCCATGGATAGAAAAAGGCGGACTGATGCTATTTTAGCCACGTGAGAGAAAGTATCACTGTAATCGAGTCCAAATATCTGAGTATACCCTTTGGCAACAAGACGAGCCTTAAGTCGATCAACCTGGCCATCTGGACCAACTTTGACTGCATACACCCAACGAAAACCAACAGTCGATTTACCCGAAGAAAGAGGAACAAGCTCCCAAGTACCACTCGTATGTAAAGCAGACATCTCGTCAATTATAGCCTGTCGCCACCCGGGATGAGACAGTTCTTCACCTGTAGACTTAGGGATGGAAACAGAGGACAAAGATGACACAAATGCACAATGAGATGATGACAGACGATGGTTACTTAAACCAACATAATGGGGATTATGATTAAGTGAGGACCGTATACCTTTTCGTAGTGCAATCGGTTGATTAAGAGGAGACAAGTCCGCAGTATTAGCAGGGTCAGGTGCAGGACGTGAATCAGCTGGGCCTGATGCTGGGTGCGGATGACGATGATAAGTTAGGAGTGGTGGAGCTGTAGAAAGTTGAACTGGATTAGGTGGTGGCACTGGAGCTATAGTTGGTGGAACTGAACTAGGTGGCGACACTGGACTCAGTGGTGGCACTGGAGCTATAGGTGGTAGAACTGCAACTGTATCTATGGAGGAAGATGGACGGGAGATAGTGATTGAATCTCCAAAATACTGAACTGGTAGCACCTCAGAAATGTCTAAGTGATTAACTGGACCTGTGAAGTATGATTGCGTTTCAAAGAAGGTAACATCAGCAGACATAAGAAACCGCTGGAGGTTAGGAGAATAACATCGATATCCCCTTTTGCGTTCTCGAGTAACCAAAAAATATGCACTTAAGAGCACAAGGAGCTAACTTATCTTTTCCTGGAGTAAGGTCATGAACAAAACATGTACTCCCAAAAACATGAGATGGAAGATAGAACAAAGGTAAGTGGGGAAACAGGATAGAGAATGGAACAAAGTTATTGAAGGAAGACAAGATGCGAGTCCATGTGATTTTGCAAGGATAAGGTAATAAAGTTCATCTGATTCACGTCCGGTACCAATGATCCGTCCCGTACTACGTTCCTGTATAAAAACAAGGTCATCAAGAAATAAAATATCAGATTTAAGTGATTTGGATAAGCGACTAACGACTATGAGATTAAAAAGGCTACCAGGAACATAAAGAACTGAGTCTAAAGGTAAGGAAGGAAGTGAACTTGCTTGACCTATTGCAGTTGCCATGGCTTGAGACCCATTGGCCATTGTGACTGTTGGAAGAGATTGAGAATATGAAATACTAGTGAAAAAAGATTTGTTACCAGAAATATGATCAGATGCACCTGAATCAATGACCCAAGACTCAGAAGTTGAAGATTGGGAGACACAAGTCACGCTACTATCAGTTGGAACAACGGAGGCTAATTTTGAAGATGTCAGTTTACGTGTTTTGTACTGAAGGAACTCAATATAATCTGGTAACGAAACTATCTGGATTGGATTCAATGAATTGGATCCAACGGATTGTGAGTTAAAGGCTTCTGATACGAATGCGATTATAATGTTGCACCGGAGAATATAAAAGTGGTCGGAATTTGATTTAAACTTGCATGAAAAGACTCGGACTAACCTCCTGAATAATATGTCCAAAAAAGGTTTTGTCGGAAAAATCACTGTAGCTGTCGGAAAGCCAGTGTAGTTGCCGAAAAATCTCAAAGTGATCGGAACAAAAAGAAAAAGGTATGGGTAGACTCGGAATTACTAGGCGATCCGACTGTTCAACTGGAACTTTTTGAAAATCTGGCCGGAACAAGGCTCACGCGCCGGTGCGTGGGTCAGATCTCACCGGAATTTTTTTTCTTTCCCGGCGCGTGAGGGCGCGTGCATGTGTGTTTTCTGGTGGGGTTGACTGGGGTTTGGTCGGCTGAGCCTGAGGAGTCTTTTGGTGGTGTTGGTTTTTACACAACACCAGCATAAAGTGATTTGATTACGGATAGTCTTCTATGTCGCCGGAAAATTGCACGGCGACGAGATCTTTCTTCCCGGAAATCGCTGGAATGATGCATAATGATAGGTTTCTCGCTAAAGCTCTGATACTATGTGAGAAAGTACGGGAGAAAATATTATTAATTGATTAATATTCTATGTTACAATAAGCTTTATTTATATGTATACATAACCTACTCCTATTATATATGAAATTAGAACTAATTACATACAATGACCTAACTATTCTAACAGTTCTGGTAGGTAAAAGCTCAGTTAGTCATTGATAACCACCAATAACGAAAAGCATAATATGACATCCAGTCTGAGTCTCACATCGAACAAGGGAGGAAGGTCTGGACATCTTATATTAGGCTTCTCTTTTACTTCATGTTGTTTTGTTGGGTTCGATTATCTTGTTTTTGTTGTCACTTGGTGATACTCCTTCATTTTCTTCTTATGTTTTCTCCTTCTTTTTTCTTTTTCTTCTTCTTTCTTTTCTTCTTTGTCATATTTTCTTGAGCAGAGAGTCTTTAGAAAATAATATCTCTATCTCTACCAGGTTAGGGTAAGGTCTGCGTACACTTTACCCTTTACATACTTCACTTATGAAATTAAATTGGATTTATTGTTATTGTATTAGATGTGAATGAATTTTGAATTTCTGAATGTGATTGGTTGTTTTCACAGACTTCTTGTCAATCTTTAAGCGTGATAACGTGACATTAACAACAGTAAGTGAGTCGTCCGATAAAGAATTCTTGCCCCTTATTGTACTTTGTGTAGTTGTTTCCGTTAATTTTGATTGTCAAATGACCACGTCCATCGGTTGTCCGACACGTATCCTAATACTATCTCTGCTCTGTCCTCTCTATACATGTTTGAACAGGCCTTATCGAAACCACTCTAGAGGCTTTATCAATACGATACAAATACCCCGATAATGAAAAAAATTATTTATATTTAATGGTGTATATAATCTAAAATCTTATATAAAACAAAAAGAGATAATACAAAACTGAGCAGATAAATCCAGCAAACAAGTCATACATAGTAACACCATACATATATAATTGGATATGATCGAGCTTATAATATGATTGACAATGACACTAATTAATTTCTCTTAAACCAATTAGAGAGGGGAAAGTATAAGTGCGAGGTTGTACTAATAGTGTCCGTACAATTAATGGTTTAGAGTGCAGAGCTTATTTAGACGAACATGTTTAAGAGAAAGTAAATTTGCGTAAATATATCATCTTCTTCTGGCAGCAGTTTCTCTCTGGGCGTTGAAGTAGAGAGCAGCAACAGGGGATCCCAATCCATTTTCTGCTGAAAAGCCTCTAGTATTGAATTGGTCCCTTGTTGCTGGTTGTTTCACTGTTTGCCTTCCTCTTTGTTTGTATAAAATGAATACATAGCGGTGAATTCCGATTACTGGCTTTGGACTCTCATAGCTCACTATTTCCCTTCCTGTATATATAATTAATGCAAAAAAAATTTGAAGTTAAGATAGTTTCCAATACTACTTTACTCTATCTTTTTTTTCTAGCTACCATAATTAATTAGCTAAGGATCACTGCTTCAGACTTACCAAAAGAGACGTCTGTGGTACCAGGAATATCTGTTACAATCCTGAAATTATTTTTAATACAAGTTAACGTGAATGTCTTACACATACATAAGTTTGTGTTTTATTTCTTTTGCTCAATTTGAATCATCAGTACAAGAATTACCAGTGGAGGTGTTCCCTCAAGTATGGATCACTGGGACTTGGAGCATCCGGGTCGGTCATGATCTTTCCCAAATAAAAGAATGAACAATCAGAAATGAAAAAAAAAACAGAGAGACGTACGAATACAAGATAAAAAAGGTAGTAACTGTAGTATTTCATTTATATGATAGTCTTCCTCTTTTATCTATTTACAAAAGAAAGAAACCTGTCAGTTTTAAATGACATGCATGTTTGTTCGTATATATAGCCATAGAAATGTCATGATAGTATATTATTGAAGACCGCGCGCATATATATAGGTTTTAAGGGTACGTGCTTTTAATTAATAGGTACCAAAACATTTTCTTTCTTAAACTTTGTGTAAAATATATAAAAGGACTTACAAGAGTATAAGCAGACCTCATGTCTTCACCACCAATCTCGACACGAGGTCTAGCAGCAATGAGAGCAGGCATGAGCTCATGTCCATTGGAAACTTGCTTGCTGCCATTGTATATCACATTCATTTTCACACACGCTGTGAAACTGTCAACCACTTCTCCTATCACTCTCCCTACGGCAAGTGATTCAGAAGCCCTAGAAGACATTCTTTTTCCTTTTGTGCTATATATGACTAGGAGGGTAAGGAAATTGTATATATATATGCTGCTGGACGATTTAAGGCTTTTATATATAGAAGAAAACAAGAAAAGGAAGGAGCTTGGTTTTAAAGTTTAAAGAATATTCGGAAACCAATCAACGTACCATAAAAAAAGTTGTCTACATACCGAAATTAAGAACATGCATGCTTGTTTCGACAACTTTCAACAATCACAGCACATGTCTCTTCACGATGGAAAGATTAAAGATATACTAGTAGGGACGAGTTCGGAACCTAAATGTGATCTTTTGAGACTCATGAGATCGAAATAAGTGTAAAAAAAATTAGTAATTAAACTATATATAACGCCCTTTTAAAGGGCGCTATATATAAAATGCCTTTTTGAAGGGCGCTATACATATTTTGTGGTCCCACCAATAACTCTTCTGCGCTTAACTGACATAACAATAATTCAAATGGGTATAGCACCCTTTAAAAGGGCGCTATACCTAAAAAAAATTCAACCCACGGGGCTGGGCATTACCTTATTTAAAGGCGTTAAGGATTTTGCAAACATCCATTAACAAATATTCCTAACTCCTGTTAAATTTTTCTTCTTGTTAAATTCTCAAGCATTTTGTCATAATGTCTGAAGAGCAAAAAGTAAGGGTTTCATTACATTGGGGGGGGGNCTATAGTTTATCTCCACAGTTTCATGTTAAGTTGCTACTTACAATGGAGTACGATACATTGATATCGTTGTTATATAAAAAAATGAGCGTGAGGAAACGTTCGGTGAACCTTAAAGTAACCAGAAGATATCCGTATTCTGTCACTCAGCAAGGGGGTTGCTTGCTACGTTGAGTTTAACATCGAGGATGATGAAACTTTCAGTGATTTTTTAAGGACTCCGGATGAATACCAGGAATTTCTTGTGATAATTATGTTGGAAATGTACGTGAAGGTTGAAGACGTTTGCAATAATGAGGTTGCGCAAAACAGGGATAACCCTCAGTCATCGGGTGGTTATTCTGGAGCAGTTTTTGCCGAACAGGTTCCGACTGAAAGAGTTTGGCCTGATTTAAACTTATCTCCAAGGGCGAATGAGGAACGAGGAAATAATTTCTCTCCTACTTTGCATAATCCACAAGACGAGTAAACTTCAATTTTACTTTGTATTACGATGTTTATTTTTGTTTTATTGAATTTGTATTAACACTCATATATTCCACAAGGGGTACCAGCCAGATATGAATTTTACAAGTTATGAACCCACGCCTAGTTGGAATATGCGTAGTTCTGGTGCATTGGATCAATGTGGTCCATCCTGGATCCATCACCAACAGGATAATGTCCATCATGGAATGTCAACACATTACGACTTGTAAGTGAAGTGATATATCTATATGTAAAGTATTTATCAATTTGAGTAGCTTATTATATTGTTGTTTGTGCAGTAAAAACGAGCAAGTTGAACCACTTGTTCTGACTCAATTGCCCGAAGTTGACATATTTAATCGGGGTCTGGCAGATGCACAGAGTCGGGAAGAGAACAGTGATTATGACAACAATGTCGATGAGTGCGGAGATGACACACCGATCCATGATGAGGGTGGTGGTGAGGAGGAAGAGAATGATGGACCTGATTTGACGAGGGAGCATGCTCCACCCCCAGTTAGAGCAAGAGTGTACGAGTCCCAAGTGTCCTTTCATTCAAGGGAGATTCCCTACCTTGATCATTTGCCAAGTATTCCAGATGTGGATGCCCTCACAAGGGATTTTAACAAAATTCGGGCGGCAATGTGGGATGAGTCTAGACCAACGGTGCTGACAAAAGGCATGCTTTTTCCTTATAAAATGCGCATAAGCAGGGCGGTGAAAATGTACAGCGTAAGAGAGTATCGTGAGATGACGGTATGGGAGTCAACTCCGGAGGTATACAAGGTTGTTTGTCGTAGGTGGTTTACGGGTTGTCATTGGATGCTGCGTGCGAGCAAGAAGAATATAGGTCTGGAAAGTGGGTAAATACATTGCCATCCATACTTGTGAAATGGACACATTCAATGGGAATCACTACCACTTGGATATTGACTTGATTTCTCTTGTCCTGATTCCACACATTGAAGCGTCCATACATACAAGATCAAAGAGTGCATTACATCCGTTCACCAGGAGTATGATTGTACCATTACCAAAAGAAAGGCATTTCTCGGGCTCAAACGTGCGTTTGAAATTATTTATGGTAACTGGGATAAGTCATTTGCAGCTCTACCCAGGTACATGGCCGCATTGCAACACTTTAACCCCGGGACTGTTATTGAATGGAAGCTTGAGCGGAGTCCGGTAATACCGAAATATATATTCAAATACGTGTTCTGGGCATTTAAACCAGCAATTGATTGTTTTCTACATTGCTGGCCGGTAATATCCATAGACGACACTCATGTCTATGGAAAGTATGATATTAAGTTGTTGATCGTCGTTGCAGTAGATGCTAATGGACAAATATTTCTTTTAGCTTTTGCTATTTGTTCCAATGAAAGTCAAAAGACGTGGACGCTGTTTTTGAACCACTTGAAAGAGCACGTTGTCAAACAGCGTTCAGGTATTTGTCTAATATTTGATCGGCATGGTGGTATTTTAAGTTCTGTAGAGAATTTGCGTGCATGGAAGGAACCGTATGTCTACCACCGTTATTGTGCGAGGCACCTGAAGGCCAATTTCCAGAAGGCACATCCCAACAAAGATCTGCATGATTTAATATGGATGGCTGCAACAGATCACCAAGAGCATAAATTCCGGAGGCACATGGAATCTATTAGGCAGGAAGACGAGGCAACCTATCGTTGGTTACTGTGACATAAGCCTGAAAAGTGGACTTTGCATGCGGATGGTGGCAGAAGATGGGGAATTCTGACTACAAACGTGTCAGAGTCTTTCACCGGGTTATTGAAGTCGGCACGAGGATTGCCTGTCACTGCCATGGTGCGGATGTAATTCAAGCAGATGGCGGAGAGGTTTGTTGAAAGGGCTGCAGCTGCAACATCATTGATGAAAAAGGGTGTTGAATTTATGCCACTGCCAATGAAAAGATTTGAGAAATACAGGCGGCGAGCACATTGGCATTCATTTTTACAGTATGATCATGACCGAAATGTTTTTGAAGTTCGCACCGCTATACACCAAAATCGGGGAATAATGTACACACCATAAATGAATTTAGAAGGTTATGTTCTTGTGAAAAATGGTCCATCTACCACATGTTGTGCTCACATGCCATCATGTGCTTTC
This sequence comes from Nicotiana paniculata, assembly GCA_005239505.1. Lineage (NCBI taxonomy): Eukaryota > Viridiplantae > Streptophyta > Magnoliopsida > Solanales > Solanaceae > Nicotiana > Nicotiana paniculata. The sequence continues at coordinate 23,425 of ML332783.1, forward strand.
AACATACAGGTTTAGGGCCAAATAACTACGTTGATAAATAATATAGTGTTGTTGCATACTGAAACACCTATAGCGGGCAGTTGCAACCAGTGGGTGCTGAGCATTATTGGCTGCCGGAACCATTTGAAATGGTGTGTAACAAGGAGTTTTTGCGTCAGCGACAGGTGCAAAAAATAACGCGTATACAGAACCAAATGGATATTCGTGATACCGTTTATGCGCGCAAATGTGGTATATGCTCACAAATAGGACACGCCTGTCGAAAATGTCCTTTAGTTGGTTTGGGTGACGGTGGTAATCCAACTTCTGGTGGAAGTTCATCTAATGTGTCCAACTATCAAGGATACACGTAGTGTTTTATTTTTGTAATGTGATTGTAATAAGTTTATGTACTTGTTTATTTTTGCAAAATGTATCAAATAAAATTATGTTTCCATTGCTGTTAAATCTTATTGATATTTAATATTTTCAGTTGACTAAATTAATGAATTTCTCCCTCCCGTTCATGTAATAAAAAATAGTATTGGATTAAAAAACCAATCTTATTACGTTGACTTTCGAATTTCAATCTAAAGTTATTAGAAAACTACACTGTCAGAGGAGGAAGATGTTTGATAAATATGTGAATATATATAGCGCGGCTAAATACTATGTTATGTGTGTTGTCTTGTCGACATGAAAAGCTGCCCACCTACAAAAAATCTGTACTGTATCCGAAAGAATCTTTAACACGCAAAGCATAGCGCGGTTAAATACTACGTTATGTGTGTTGTCTTGTCGACCTGAAAAGCTACCCGCCTGCAAAAAAGTTGTATTGTATCTGAAAGAATCTTGAACACGTGAAACATAGCGCGGTTAAATACTACGTTACGTGTGAGCATAGCGCGGTTAAATACTACGTTATATGTGTTGTCTTGCCTATAAATAACTAGCGCATTCTAGTTATTTTCTGCACTTAACCATAATAAATAGCAAAACTTTCCACAAAAGCAGGGTTTCTTTTTTCGCTTTAACAAATGTTTGAACGCATTTATGTACCAATGTCCTATTGTGGAAAACGTTGTATGGTGAAGGACTGTTGGGAGGATGGTCATGTTGGGCGCAAATACTGGATATGTGTAAACAGGTTTGGAGGAAACAACGAAAATTATTGCACTTTTTGAGGTATGGCTTGATGAATCCTGTAAGCAGGAATGCTATAAACAATCTTTGCAGTATTATCATGATATGAACAAAAGATATGAGCATGATGAGATTGAAATAAAACGAGAAATTGCAGCGTTGAAGGAGAAACTAAAAGAGGTAGAAGAAGAAAAAAATTAGTTATTGGAGAAATTTGAGTGGTTGAAGCAGAGAATAACGGATGATAGTGACTAAACAAACACATGTATGTGTTGAGTGTAGTATTTTATCTTTATGCTTTCCATGTCATGTATTTTCATTAGTTGTACTGAATTTAAATTATGTTAAGTTTCTATGTTTGTGTTTGTGTTGTAGTATTAAAATAACAAAGAAGCGGGGAAATAAATACATAATGCGCATATAATGTAAATAATAAAAATTATTGTTATTATTTATATAAATAATATTTGCATAAAATAAAATTAAAATAAAATCAATGTGTCCCACAACCTGTGTGCTTCAATGCAGCCGCGGGCCTGAGGCGCATCCTATCCCCGCTACACTATCAGGATCATCCTCATCACTTCGGCTCTTTATCGCAGGATGCGATGCAAAATGATCATCAGTAGTGCTGGCAGGATCGGTAGAAGGGGCCATCGGTCTAGTAGTAACCTACAGAAGAATAAGTCAGCTCAGTATATGAAAATATATTAGAAATGTACGCATTAAGTCACAAAAGATATAAATTGTCTTACCGTGGTCTCGTCGGGCTCCTGAATATAATCATCTGAGGCAGCCAGGTCAGCATCGCACAAAGCGGCCTCCGTGACGGGTGAGGATGAAGACTTAATAAGAAAATTACAAAATTATTTATCGCAAATCAATGAGAAAAAAACAAATTAATAGTAATACAAACATACCAGAGCCTGTGAAAGATCCCCAACACCCCTGATGATGAGCCATAATTTAGTCGGCACCCACTATCCACATCTCGGGTCGGCCGATCCTCACCAGTGATCGATGGTCCTGGAAAGTACGCATCCCGATCCTCTATGGTAATGCTCGTGCCCGTGATCAACAATGGATCTGACGGGGTCACCAGCGAAGTCCCTGAAGTGAGCTGCAGTTGAAGGCTGTATGAAGGCATGCTGATGTGATGGTCGTCTGGCTCATGGAGGTCACCTGGCAGACCAGCTCCAACATCCTCAACAAGTGCCTCAACGCCCCCTTGCTGGGGACCACCTTCTCACCGCCCCCCACGACCTCGTGGGACAGCCCTGCCTCATGGACCAGCCCTACCTCGTGGAACACCCTCACCTCGTCGAGCATCCCTACCTCGTGGGACACCTCTACCTCACTGGTACAACTCTGGCGCCACATAAGTAGGTTCGTGTCCTAACCGTTGATCCTCTCGGGCTCGCTGCAGTGTCCGGGCAACCAGCTCTTTAACCTGCCGGCCATAATCGTGCAAAATGGCTACTCCCTCGCCGGCATGTTGCTGCATCTGCAGTCCCAACTGGTAGAATAGATGTAGGCCAATAGCCTGCACAACGTGTAAAATATAAATTACAGAATGATAGGTTACAGTTATATAAATAAGAATACTAAATAACATACCAGTGCCTCGTGCCGCCCGACATATGGAACGTACCGACTGCCAGCTCGATGAATGGGATTCCCGATGAAAAGTCGGGTAATGCCGTAGTACCAGTGCATATAATCATGAAAAGTATCCGTCCGGCGCGGTGACGGGGGGCGGAATCAGGTCAAGTCGCTGGTCCCAAGTATCGACCTTCGCCTCTAGCCATGCCACATATGCGTCGTCCACCCTGGAACGATCATCCCGCTAGTAATGTGTGGGCTGCCATATGGGCGGTGTCAATACAACTTGCGGACGGCCAAACTGGAGAAGTACCCGCTTCATGGCATGATGCTCCACAATATCAAGGCACATCAGCGGGACGGAAGAGCTTCAAATAAGTCGGCCGGCCGAGGAATAATCGGGCAGGCCAGCTATCAACTCGTCCCTGTATGGCGTCCAAATGAACTATTAAGTAACAATAGAAAATGTGAGTATACGCAACACATGTGAAGTTATGCCAAGTAAACTTAGGTATACATTTACCTGTGCGCCCTCCAGCAAATCCAACGAATCCCTGCAAAGGGGGAAATTATGCCGAGCCTCTTAATCTCGTACATATCCCCGCCGGAGAACCCACCTCCTAGCTAGAGGAAGAAACGGAGGTGGTACATCTGGAGGTAATGGTGGTAGAGGTGGCTGCAACTGCAGGAACCGCTCCCAGGTCCAAACTTAACATACAAAGTTGACGTAAAATTTAAGATACATTTTTACTAGGTATGTTATAATGAATAGAGTATTCGAATATGTTTTCACCTGTGGCAGCGACAAAAATCCACATACATCATGTTGGGTGCCCATGATTGCCCGACACATTTGCCTAAACAAGTAGGCGAGAACAGCAGCACCCCAGCTGTATTGGGGTAAATCATCTAGCCGCTCAAGATGATGAAGAAATCCCAAGCTGACTAGTTCCCCGAAGTGTTCGGGAACAAGACCCCTCCAAACATAAGGAGTAGCAGCAACCTCATGTACCGGTGAATATGCAGATCCGGTGTATCACCAGTGATGTCAGGGTGTAATATCTCCAAATGTTGTCGAATAGTCGTCAACTGCAGACGACTGGCCCCAGCCTGTGATGTCTCATCCTGTGACCTGAAACCAGTGAGCTGCTACAGCATGTCCAGGTACTGCCCACGTGTCATCTCTCTCATGGCATGCGGCAGAGCGACATGGTGTCCATCAACGGCCATCCCACATAAAACCTCCACGTCCTGTAGTGTGATGGTCGCCTCGCCAATGGGCAAGTGGAATGTGTTCGTATTTGGTCGCCATCGCTCTATCAGGGTCGTGACCAAAGAGCAATTGAGCTGCAACCGCCCGATCTCCAAAATCCTGTAGAAGCCCGTATCCTGCAGGCGTCTGACTACACAGGGATGGAGAACGTTGCCCTTTAGAAAGTCGCACATGTCGTCCACTCTCCTGGCGTGGAGAGTCTGAGCTAGTAACTCTCCCTCCCATATGTGGACGGACCTATGATCGCCCTGTAACGACAATAGCTCATCGCTGGAAGGTACGGGATGCATATGCGGCACCTCCATGTCGTCTACTATAAATTAAACAACATTAATTACATGTTTGTTTTGTAAATTAAATAATTAATTTTAATAATTATATAATATTTAATTATTAAGTATTCACATATGGGTTTCAGGCTCGATATTTGAGGCCCAATAGCACCAAACTATCCTGAATTCTTGTATTGTTAGCATTATTATTGTACATGTTAGTTTTATAATTTTATATGTTTGTTTGTAAATTAAATAATTAATTTTTATAATTATATAATATTTAATTATTAAATATTCACATATGAGTTTCAGACTCGATATTTGAGTCCCAATAGCACCAAGCTATCCTGAATTCTTATATGTGTTAGTTTTATTATTTTACATGTTAGTTTTATAATTTTATATGTTTGTTTGTAAATTAGATAATTAATTTTTATAATTATACAATATTTAATTGGCCAGAATATTCACATATGGATTTCAGGCTCGATATTTGAGGCCCAGTAGCACCAAGCTATCCTGAATTCTTGTATGTGTTAGTTTTATTATTTTACATGTTAGTTTTATAATTTTATTTGCTTGTTTGTAAATTAAATAATTAATTTTTATAATTATGCAATATTTAATTATTAAATATTCACATATGGGTTTCAGGCTCGATATTTGAGGCCCAGTAGTACCAAGTAATCTTTAATTCTTGTATGTGTTAGTTTTATTATTTTACATATTAGTTTTATAATTTTATATGTTTGTTTGTAAATTAAATAATTAATTTTTATAATTATACAATATTTAATTGGACAGAGTTTGTGTATGATCTATCAGTTATTTTGACGTATTTTTGAGTATAATAGATACTTAAACTACAAGGATACTACGCTAAAAGGCTCTACATTTTACTACGCTAAAAATGCACTATATTACTAGTCTTTAAACAGATAAATAATCTAAACTAGATAAAAACAATAAATACATTTAATCACAAAATATTCATGAAAATACATATAAAATAGTAAAAGTAATTTATTAACATTTTATTAACAAATAATAATTATTTCTCAATTTTTTACATATTTTTTAGCACACTAATATCTTAGTCCGGATAAAAAATAATATACCAGTTTAATCGCAGAAAAAATAATACAAAACAACATGGAACACATTCAAAACAACTAATATGCATTATTTATATAAGTTTCGACATAAATTAAATCGGAATACCTCGATTTATGTTTTTCAGAAAGTTGAAGATTTGAGTCTGAAACAAGCAACCCACAACAAGAGAAGGCTTGGTTAGGATGTGGGACCGACACTCTTTACTTTTTGTGGGACGGGTGGGGTCCACTCGAGTTTTTTATCTCGTTAATG
>MDKI01103100.1:0-12800 GCA_005239505.1 Nicotiana paniculata
AGGGCCCATTCAATTAATCACAATACAAAACGTAGTTGAACAATCATAGAACAAACACGACTTAATTCTATTAGAATAGAGTTAAAACTTCATCCAACAATTGGTTCCATCAACCCTAGACTAAATGTTTAGCTACTTATACTAAAATAAGATAAAGCAATAATATGGTTCATGATTCACAATTAATGGTAAAAAAAAGAAGAAAGAAAAACTCTAAAGATGACTTGATTTCCTCTCACTTGTTCTTGCTTCCAATTGATTCTAAAGAAAGCATAAACTGACTTTTGGGCGAGTTTTGGGTTCTTATAGTTTTAGGTTAATTTCCCAGGAATTTACATTTAGCCCTTAAAATATCCCACTGCTAAATCATCGACCGCGATCGTGGTCTCAACTGCGGTCATTCACGAACTTTATGTTTCTGCACCGCGCTCCACCGCGCGCGGACCTTGCTTTCACTGTTTTCTTTGCCTTTTCTTTCTTTTTTTTTTTATCCGGGCTATCCTTGATTGGCCTTGTATGTCCATAGTTGACTCCAAAACATTCGTCATCTTTCTCCTAGCTCGGAGTGACTCCTGTACAACATAAAAAATCTCAATTAGAGAATTTTGTAATCTTTTATCATTTAAACATAAAAAAAGTATGGTTAATTTAGAGTGGAAATAGATTCTACAATGCATAATATAGGCTATTATCAGTTTGTGCATGTGGCGAGACAAGGTGGAAATATTATTATGCGCGTACGGCGAGATAATGGGGGCATTTACTTAATTAATGCGTATGTAATGAGACAAGGTGGGATATATCGAGGATTGATTTGTGATGAAATGTGATAGCCTGGGGGTATTATTATTGTTGATATTTTTGTAGTGGCGTGCCTAACTTATATGAGTTTTACTTGGTGAAAATTGTGAGGATCGTTCCTTATGTGCCGTTTATTTTCTCTACTCTTATTCGTTGATTTGGTGCTACAAATAAAAAAACATGTAGTTCATATACACTTCATCAACTTGAAGTCTCAAATTAAAGGAGTTGAAGTTACAAACTTACAACAATTACTGAATAAAAATGGCTCTTTAGGATTTTTTGCTCCTCAGAGAAATGCATCAACCACATAATTTAAATTGAAAATATGTATATATATGTATATATATATATGTATATATATATATATGTATATATATATATATGTATATATATATGTATATATATAATCCTCGGAATAGTAGAGCTGATGTGACACCTTCATTAGAGGAGTATTACTATTTATCTTTTTTCCTTTTTTTGGTCTTTTCCCCTATTTTCCCCCATATATGTTCTCTATTATATGATTTAAAAAACTCAACAGTCGTCTTCTTCCAATAATAGTGCAACGGTCGCAATAACTAATTAAAGTAACGGTGCAATGTTAAAGGACGTCTGCTTATATTATGGGAAGGTTACAACAAAGAATATAATGGTGGCAATTAATACACTAATCTTTAACCCATTTTCCTCTTCATAAAACTTTAGAACAAACAATATATATAAACCACTAAATTTTTTATTTGAGATCAAAATTGGATCTGCAAGAAAATATGATTTGGGAGTTTGAGTTCAATCATCTAAGAAAATAGAGGAGAAAAAACAATGTTTGCGGGAAAAAATTACACAATTTAAGGCTTTTAGTTTCTCTGGAAGAGAGTTGCGGTCTTGCATACAATGTTTTGTACAATATGTCTTTTGCATCAGTAGCTTTGATCTATGTTGCTGATATATAGTATTTCATGTTCTCACTTCTCCTCATTCTTCTAAGGCTCTGATTTTTATGTGTTGGCCCAAGAAATTGAATGATTTTGAAGATTGACAAAGGATCTCAAAGATGAACCAGGTCCATTACTGGAGACATAGACACATGCAGAGTTAAGGCACGTGAGGTGAACATGCAAGAGATAAACAAAATCTGGGAAATAAAGAGATATCTCCTGATCGAAAATATTGCAAGATGAAAAGGATAAGGACTCCTTATTCAGTATGAACAAAATCAAAGATAAGGAAGGATTCGAGAAGTTGAGACTAACTAGAACTCTTCCACCAAGGAAGAGTAGCATTAGAACTCTAGTAAATCTCTCGTCCACTAATCCTAAATATTGCAGATTATTCTTATTGCACAGGTACACACAAAAGCAGAAGTTAAGCAAGAATTGTGAGCAAAATTAGCATGACAAATTTTTCAAATAGTTCGTGTGAGATTTAAGTGTGCGACTCTGAAGCTACTTGAACCAGATAGAAGAACCAGTTCCAACTATTGTCTTTTAGTCTAGTTTACTTGTAGTAGGTGATTACAGATTGTACCTTTCAGCTTTATCTAGAAGCGTCTGTAAAAGGTACTGTCTATTTCAAGTTATAGCTAACTTGGATTTTATCGCAAATAGCTAGAGGCTAGTTTGCTACAAAGGGATTAGAGGTAATCCTAGGTTTACAAAAGAGTTTTTGTAAATGTTGTTTGGCTCACTGATTTAGTAAAGAGTTTGGGAAAATCCTACTGGGAAGTAGGTCGTGATTTTTCACCTTTTGAGCCAGGTGTTCTCCACGTAAAAATCTCTGTGTTCTTTATTTTCTGTATTTATTATTCCGCAAACAGTAGAGGTTGGAGCACATAGAAGAACCAGGTCCTTCTATAACTAGTGCACACGAAAAATCGGACACCACACAAATCACCCCCCTCTTGTGTGATATTGACGTTTAGAACATCAATTGGTATCAGAGCGGGTTATCCTTGAAGAGGCTAACACCTTAGGAAAATATCAAAATGAGTGCACCACCTGGGAACTGGAAGGACAATCAACTGCTAAGCCTCCACTCTTCAATGGCCAGTACTACTCTTGGTGGAAGAAGAGGATGAGAGACCATATAATTGGAGAAGACTACGAACTATGGGATATTGTTACTGATGGTCCTTTGGCCACCATGAAGATAAATGCTGAAGGAGTAGATGTGCCAAAGACAAGAGCTGACTGCACTGCTGAAGATTTGAGAAAGTGGGAGAAAAATGCTAAGGCCAAGAAGTGGCTTGTGTGTGGACTTGGTCCAGATGAGTACAACAGAATTCAAAGTTGTACCATTGCCAAGGAAATTTGGGACACTTTTCAAGTGGCTCATGAAGCAACTGATCAAGTGAAGAGATCCAGAGGTACTCTACTATATTCTCAATATGAGAATTTCTCTATGAAGGAAGGAGAGACCATTCAAGAGATATACACTAGGTTCACTATATTGACTAATGAACTGAAATCTGTTGGAAGGACTCTTCTTGAGGAACACAAGGTTGAGAAGATTTTGACAGGGGTTCTGCCAATCTCATAGAAGAGAAAGATCACTGCATTTCAAGAATCCAAGAATATTGCAACTCTCAAACTGGATGAGCTAATTGGAAATCTTACTGCCTATGAACTTAGAAGGGAGACAATGAGTATGGATGTTCCCAAGAAGGAAAGAATTCTGGCAATGACAATCACTTAAGGAGAAGATCTAGAAGAAGATGAAATGGCTATGATCACCAAGTATTTCAAGAAATATCTTATGAGAGGAAAGGGCTCTTCAAGAGGTGGAAACTACAACAAGGCAAGGGTACCGAAAAAATTGACTAGTGAGGGCTGCTACAAATGTGGGAAGACTGATCATCACATCAAGAACTGCCCTCTGTGTAAAGTTGAATGGAAAAAGGAAAGGTCTGAACGAAGGAACCGGAAGAAGGAACATGTTCATCCTAAGAAGAACAAAGTATCAACAAAGGCTATGGTCGCTGCTTAGGGAGAAAGTTTAGATGAGGAGTCAGATGATGAAGATGGAGATGAACAAGCACTTATGGTAATTGGTGAATCAGATGAGGAATATCATGATGAATCTAAGGTAAGTATATTTTATCTCAAAGACAAGATTAAGTTCTTGTCCCAAGAAAAACTCTCTGAATTATTGCTAGACTTTATTGATGAATCTGAAGTAATTAATAAGGAAAAGGAACAACTGTCTAGGGAGTGTGTAATCTTAAAAGTAAAGTGTAAAAACCTGGAACTCAGAGTCAGTGAGACTGTGAGTGAAAACACTGCTCTGAAGAACCAGGTTCATCCAATTGAGATAAATGTCCTAGAGTTAAAATCTGAAAATCTAAAACTGAAACTAGGAATCAGTAGGAAGATAGCTGACAACTCTCAACTCACCTTAGAAGAAAATGTAGGTAAACTAAAAGATGAGTTGTATAGGGAGGACGAACAGATAAGAATATTGAAGGAGGAACTTGGTAAGGTCAAGCATGAACTAGACAGAACTTGTCAATGGAACAAATCCTCCGATGCTTTGACATGGCTACAAGAACATCATAGTAGCAATAGAAGAGGACTTGGATTTGGGAATCATCTGCCTAAATGGGATCCTAAAAGCAAGTACCTCACCCTTCCTGAGAACAAAATTTGTACCCACTGTGGTAAGACTGGTCACTACAAAAGTGAATGCAATGCAAAAGAGCAGGCCAATCAAAAGAATAAAAGTTTTCTTCGAGGGAAGAATTGCTTACCAAATTGGACTAAAATAAATTTAATTCATCCCTTTGCTTATAGAAAGGGACCCAAACTAGTTTGGGTTCCTAAGACTAACCCTGATTTATTTTGTAGGTTCAAGTGAAAGGAAGTAGCCAAATATGGTACATGGATAATGGCTGCTCAAAACACATGACTTGCAACATGGACCAGTTCCTTTCACTTGAGGACCTTAAAGGAGGAAATGTCTCCTTTAAAAATGGAAAGAAAGGTGAAATCATTGGGGTTGGTAAGGTAGGTAAGGATGACACACGTTCCATTGAGAATGTATACCTGATAGATGGCTTGAAATATAGCCTAATCAGTGTGTCACAACTTTGTGACAGGAGTAACTTGGTAGCATTCACCTCTACAATGTTTTGTAAAAAATCTTATCACTAACAAGATTGTTTTTAAGGAAAAAAGAGTGAACAATATATACATCATAGATCTGTCCACACTTTCAGAAAATGAATTAACATGCTTAAGTGTGATGTACAGTGATCCCCTTTTTTGTCATAAGAGAGTTGGATATGCAAGTCTGAGTCAACTCAACAAACTAGTTCCAAGGACTTAGTGATAGGTATGCCTAACATTAAGTTCAAGGAATACAAAGTTTGTGACTCTTGTGCAAGGGGGAAGCAGGTAAGATCCTCTTTCAAAAGCAAGAAAGTATTAAGTACCACCAGAACGATGGAACTGGTCCATATGGATCTTTGCGGTCCTATGAGAACCTTAAGCAGAGGTGGTAAGAGATATGTGATGGTGCTTTTTGATGACTATTCTAGATTTACCTGGATAATGTTTCTAACATCTAAAGATGATGCATTTGACATGTTTACTTCTTTTGTTAGAATAATTCAAAAACAATTAGGAAATCAACTTACATCAATTAGGTCTGATCATGGCACTGAATTTGTAAATGCTAAATTTGCTGATTTTTGTGATGAGCATGGCATAGATCACAACTTTTCTGCCCTCGGAACTCCACAACAAAATGGAGTAGTTGAAATAAAGAATAAGACACTTGAAGATATGGCTAGGACTATGCTTCTTTCTAGTAAAATCCCCATAGCTTCTGGGCAGAAACTATAAATATTGCATGCTATATCATAAATAGGTGCATGACTAGAACACTTGTAGAGAGGACTCCCTATGAGTTACTTAAAGGGAGAAAGCCAAATATATCCCACCTTAGGGATTTTGGTTGTAAGTGTTTTGTGCACAACAATGGTAAAGACTCCCAAGGAAAGTTTGATCCCAGAAGTGATGAGGGAATATACTTGGGTTATTCTTCACATAGTAAGGCTTATAAAGTTTATAACAAAAGAACTATGTGTGTTGAAGAAAGTGTGCATGTAGTTTTTGATGAAACTAACATTCATTCTGAGAGACAGGAAAAAGAGGATAAAGAAATTGGGCTGGTCAGAAACTCAGTTCAAATTGGAGAAACACTGGAGGAAGGAACAAGTGATGGAACAGGTTCAACCATCCCAAGCAACATGACAGGGGGGAATAGAACAAAATAATTCTCAAAATTCATTGGAACCTGTGCTTGAGCCTCTTCCACAACAACAAGGCATTGAAGGAACTTCAAGGAGTAACCAGTTGGTTGTGAAACCTTATAGATATCAAAGTTCTCACCCTATTAAGAACATTATCACTGATCCAACCTTTGGAATCAAAACCAGATTTTCTTAAAAAAATATTTGTGTTTTTGATGCCTTTCTATCTCTTATTGAACCTAAAAATGTTGTTGAGGCTTTGCAGGATGCAGACTGGGTAAATACAATGCAAGATGAACTCAACCAATTTGAAAGAATTCAAGTTTGGCATTTGGTGCCAAGACCCTTGGATAGATCAATAATTGGAACTAAATGGGTCTTCAGAAACAAACTTGATAAAGATGGAACAGTTACAAGAAATAAGGAAAGATTGGTGGTTCAAGGATATAGTCAGGAGGAAGGCATAGACTATGATGAAATCTTTGCTCTAGTGGCAAGGCTGGAAGCAATAAGACTCATAGCCTTCGCTGCTCACATGAAATTCACTCTTTACCAGATGGATGTCAAGAGTGCCTTCCTAAACGGCTATCTAAAAGAAGAAGTTTTTGTCAAGCAACCTCCGGGGTTTGAGAATAAGGAGAATCCTGATCATGTATACAAACTTGACAAAGCACTGTATGGACTCAAGCAAGCTCCCAGAGCATGGTATGAAAAGTTATCAAAAAATTTTCTTGAGCATGACTACAAGAGAGGTAAAATTGACAGTACCCTATTCTTAATGGAAAAAGGTAAAGATCTCTTGATATTTCAGATATACGTAGATGACATAATATTTGGAGCAACTACTGAAAAGTTAAGTAAAGAATTTGCTAAACTAATGAGGAGTGAATTTGAAATGAGCATGATGAGTGACCTTAATTTCTTTTTAGGCTTAAAAATTAAACAAAATTCAAATGGAACTATGATCCATCAGCAAAAGTATGTGAAAGAGTTTCTTAAAAGGTTTAAAATGGAAGATTCCAAAGAAATTGACACTCCTATTGCAACATCCACAAAACTAGATGTAGATGAAGCTGGTTCATCTATTGATCAAAAGTTGTATAGGGGAATGATTGGTTCATTGTTGTATCTTACTGCCAGAAGACCTAACATTGTTTTCAGTGTAGGACTTTGTGCAAGATTTCAGGCTAATCTAAAGGAATCCTACTTAACTACTGTAAAGAGAATCTTGAGATACCTAAAAGGCACCACTGATATCTGTCTTTGGTATCCAAAAGGTAGTAACTTCAATCTTGTGGGATATGTTGATGCTGACTATGCAGGTTTTCTAGTGGATAGAAAGAGCACCTCAATTATGGCACATTTTCTGGGCTCACGTCTCGTGTCTTGGGCCACTAAAAAATAAAATTTTATGGCTCTATCTACTGCTGAGGATGAGTATGTGGAAACATGTGTTGTGCTCAACTACTGTGGATTAAATAGAAATTGATAGATTTTGGAATCGATGTTGGATGCATACCTATATTTTGTGATAACACCAGTGCTATAAGTATGACAAAGAACCCCGTTCATCATAAAAGGAAAAAGCACATAAATGTTAGACATCATTTTTTAAGGGATAATTATGAGAAGAGATTGATCTCTATTGAATTTTGTGCTACTGATAAACAGATTGCTGACATCTTTACAAAAGCATTAAGTAGAGAGCATTTTGAAAGGAACAAGTTAGAATTATGGATGATTAAGATCACCTAATGGAACCAGTTCTGAATGTACATGAAAAAAAAATTGGCTAGAAATTCTGAAATTTGTTTAAATAATCAGATTAATTATTACTCAGTCTCATGTTGTAAATAGCATACTCTTTTGACATGTTTGAGATGACTCATTGGTTACTAACGTTGTTTTCTCTATTGTTGAAAATTAAGGCTTGATCAAGAGGATTCTGACATGATGAACCCGGTTCATAAGTGCTGGTTCATCTGAAAGGCGAGTTATGTGTTTTTCACTATACACACTTTGAAATATTAATAGTTAATCATGAGCAGAACTCTAGCTAATAAAGATCTTTTCAAAATCTACCCTTATCCCACTTATGAACCAGTTCCGTCTACTTATGTACCTAAGATCACTTATGAGAATGTGTCTGAAATAGCGCAAAACTTAGAAAATAGGTTTATTTTGGTTGGGTCTGTGATAGATCTGGTGTTTCCAGAAGTAAGACGAAGAGGTGGTAAAAAGGAATTTGAGAAAGAAAAAGAGAGAGAGGGAGGTTGGAGTGAAGCGAGGGGAATAGGGGAAGAAACTACTAGTTTGTCTATCTGTGGTACTTAAATTGTAGTAATAAAAGAGGGAGCCAAGAAGTCAGGGGGAAGTGAATCAAGAGAAGCGGCTGAGGGGTTAGTAAATCTAGGGAAGTCTATAGATGAACCTGGTTCATCTACTGAGGAACCTTAGCAGATATTTTGAAGAAGTTAAGTGAAAGTTTTAAACCAAAGAAGAAAAGAACTCCCAAGGTTTAAACAACTGGAGCAAGTAAGAATAGGTAAGGCCACTCCCTCTGCTGATTCTGAAATTCCTCTTCCAAGAAGGAGAACCACAAGAAGCACACTAAGGCAGAGTGAGGAGGAGTTACAGAAAGCCTTGGAAGAGAGCAAAAGAAAGAGGGTTGCGAAAGGAAAGGAGAAAGTTGCTGAGCCTGTAGAGGCTGTTGAGATTGATGAGATGGACCTGGTCCATCAAGATGAATAAATGTCAGGGGTTGAGATTAAGATTCCAAGACCAAAGAAAGCCAATACTTACTCCAAGAAGTCTGCATCTGTGTCTGCTGAACCCTCAACTGTATCCAAGAGAACCAGGTCTACAGTAAAACCTAAGAAAGTGCAAACCATTGAAGATGATGTTTGGATTGATGAGGATGGAACTGATTCGGATGGAGAGAATGATAACTTGATAAAATTTGGGAAGCGCACCATTCTAAAGGGGAGGTTATTGAAAGATTTGGAAGAAGCAGGCATGGGCTTGTTGTTGGATAAGCTGGAGGTGCAGGGCTGGAAGGACATGGTCCTTCAGTTGGATGGACGTTTGGCCAGAAATGAGATAGTTGAATTCATGGCAAATGCTGTTGTCAAGGATGGGAGAGTCACTAGCCAAATGAAAGGGATAGAAATCTCTTTTGATTCCAAAGAACTAGGAGAAATCCTTGGCATTCCATCTGAAGGTTATGATGACTACACCATGCAAAAGTGGCCAAGCTTAGATGATCTTCCAACTACTCTGTAAATCACAAGAAAATTCTACGACAATGCAGAGGAGGTTGAGCCTAAGGATGTTTACAAGAGTGAGATGAAGCCCCCACACAAACTGGTATTTGAGTTTATCAACAAGTGTGTACTGTCAAGACAGGAGAGGAGGCACATAGCTAACTATATTGATTTAGTTCTGATGGAGTGCCTGGACAGGGGAAGGCAAATAAGTTGGCCCTACTTCATCATTCAGCTGTTGGACAGAGTGATCAATGGCTCCAAATATCATGCCATTCCATATGGCTTCATTCTTACCTCTGTCCTTGGCCACTACAAGGTGTCTTTGAAGAAAGCAGAGATGGCTTCAACCAAGGATCACTTTGGCATTAATACTCTTCTGGCTTGTGACTATGCTGTCAATATCACTGTAAATGAACCTGGTTCATCCAGGAAGACACCTGTGAACAACAAATTCAGAGCACTTGTGCATGAAAGTGGGGTGAAGGATGCAGAAATACTTCGGCTGAATAACCGTCTAGTAGAGGTTGAATCTGAGAGGGATGCTCTCAGAACTGAGCTTGCTAAAGAGAAGCAGAAGAATGAGGGAATCCTTAGGGATATTTTATCTCTTCTCCAAGACAAAAACCCAGCCTCCAGCCCTTCCCAGCCTTAGTAGTCCAGCCTGTCTTAGTACTTCAGTGACCCAGATTAGGGATTTTTTTTGTTTTTGTTGCTCGTGGTTTTAACTGTTTCTATTTCTGTTTGTGGATTGTGGATGAACAATGCCTTCTATCAATGAATTTTGTTGTTTTTGCTCTTACTCTTGTCTTTTTTTCTGTGATAGTTTGAATTATTAGTTCTTAGTGATGATTAATCCATGATTGCACTTGCAGTTGCCTCAGTGGCCATGAGTAATTCTTGAATATCTGGGACTTTTTAAAATTTGTAACTTTTTGATGATGCCAAAAGGAGAAAAAAATATTTATGTGCTTTTCTGAACATGTGGTATTTATAACGTAATGAACCTGATTCTTTTATGATAAAGGATTAATACTCTAAAATGTTTCAATGTTGGATTAAGTTGGTTAAAGGCCTAAGCACAGAGTTTGTCATCATCAAAAAGGGGGAATTTGTTGGCCCAAGAAATTGAATGGTTTTGAAGATTGACAAAGGATATCAAAGATGAACCAGGTCCGTCACTGGAGACATAGACACATGCAGAGTTAAGGAACGTGAGGTGCACATGCAGGAGATAAATGCAATCTGGGAAATAAAGAGATATCACTTGATCGAAAAGATTGCACGATGATAAGGAGGACTCCTTATTCAGTAAGAACAGAATCAAAGATAAGGAAGGATTCGAGGAGTTAAAACTAACTAGAATTCTTCCACCACGGAAGAGTAGCATTAGAACTCTAGTAAATCTCTCGTCCACCAATCCTATATATTACAGATTGTTGTTATTGTACAAGTACGCACAAAAACAGAAGTTAAGCAAGAATTGAGAGCCAAATTAGCAAGGCAAATTTTGCAAAAAATTCGTGTGAGATTTAAGTGTGCAACTCTGAAGCTACTTGAACCATATAGAAGAACCAATTCCAATTGTTATCTTTTAGTCTAGTTTACTTGTAGTAGGTGATTACAACTTGTACCTTTCAGCTTTATCTAGAAGCGTCTGTAATAGGTACTGTGTGTTTCAAGTTATAGCTAACTTGGAGTTTGTCGCAAATAGCTAGAGGCTAGTTTTCCACAAAGGGATTAGAGGTAATCCTAGGTTTACAAAAGAGTTTTTGTAAATGCTGTTTGGCTCACTGATTTAGTAAAAAGTTTGGGAAAATCCTACTGGAAAGTAGGTCGTGATTTTTCACCTTTTGAGCCAGGTATTTTCCACGTAAAAATCTCTGTGTTCTTTATTTTCTGTATTTATTATTCCGTAAACAGTAGAGGTTGGAGCACATAGAAGAACCTGATCGTTCTATAACTAGTGCACGCGAAAAATCGGACACCACACAAATCACCCCTCTTGTGTGGTATTGACGTTTAGAACATCATTATGTGATTGCACTTTTTAAATGACCAACGATTAGATTGTATGTACTTTGAAAGTTGAAAAAGAAGTTTTCTGATTTTTGCTTGGGCTTCAAATCTTTGTACATTGTTTACAATGTAATTAAATGTAACTAAGGAATCGCATGAACTATGTACACGCTAATTTGATATTGAAAACATATTTGGAATGGATGCTTGGCATTCTTTTGTATCATTGGTCACTAATTAATTTGGTATTGTTCCATTTGATTTCTTTTACAGGATAGCACCAAAGGATATGGAACAATTGCATGGATACGATTTCAAGTAATATTTCTATTCAGTTATATGATCTGTCTATTTTACTTCTCAGCTATATCCAATGGCATTGTAAAATGCTACCACCAGCCTTGATTATGAGAGAGTTTTATAAAGAATACTTTTGAGGTATTTTTTGTATTACTACTTACTTGACTCTTAATTGATAATGTTGTTGATATTACTGTTTGTCACTATTAAAAATCCGGCAAAAAGCGACCAAAAATTTGCGATCAAAATTGGTCTATAAAAAAAACGACCAAAGTTGGTCGCTAGATTGGATAAAATTATTAAAAAATAATTGTAAATACATTAGCGACCAAGGTTGGTCGCTTTTTGGTCGATAATGTGGTCAAAATATTGACCAGACTGGTCAGACTTGCTTGGTCAAAGAAAATATTAAAATTAGCGATCAACTTTGGTCGCTAGAGTGAGACCCAGTTACAAAATTTTTAATAATTATATTATTATTTTAAAAAATTATAAAATTTAAAATTAGCGACCAAAGTTGGTCGCTTATGAAAGAGGAAGCAAATAGAGACCAACTTTAGTCGCTAATCTGAGACCCAGATATAATTTTATAATTATATTATTATTTAAAAAATTATAAATATAAATAAATATAATTTACAATTAGCGACCCAAGTTGGTCGCTTAAGAAAAGGGAAGCAGATAGAGACCAGTTTTGGTCGCTAATCTGGGACTCAGTTCTAACGTTTAACAATTATGTTATTATTTTAAATATTTTATAAAATATAAAATAAATCTGATTTATAGTTAGCGACCAACTTTGGTCGCTAATTTTGATTTCTGGATAATTAGCGACCAAAGTTGGTCTCGTTTCAGGTCAACATTGGTCAAAATTAAAATTCACTTTTATATTTACTATCTAAATAATATAAATGTAACCCGCTAACACTTTTGTAATACAAGAGATGAATACACTAAAATATACTCTAACATGCTATATATGTAGTTAAAATTGTACAACGAAGTGTGTTTTATATATATATATATATATATACACACACACACACAAACACTTCACTGTAATACTATAACGAATATATAACTTATTATAGTATATGTTGGTGTGTGTATGTATATAACATTCATTCATCACTAGGTTATAAGTTGATGAATCAATTTACAAG
>MDKI01080620.1:0-35341 GCA_005239505.1 Nicotiana paniculata
CCCAGATTATATTTGCAGCGCCCGTTTAGTCTTTTTATAGGACATAGTTGAGCGTGATCAAAAGCCCTCAAGGGGTCTAAATAAGTCGGCGCGAGGCTCCAAACATGGCTTATAGACCAAATATAGCAATAGTCTTTAGAACACAATTTAACATATGAGTTAGAGTAAAATACGCAACTCAATATTTGCCGTGGAGAGGACCAAGTCCAATCCAAAAATCAGTGTGCGCCACATACTCATCATCCGACATGTGCGCCCTTCTAAAAACAGTGAAAAATATGAAATCCGGGGTTTTATACCCTCATGACAAGATTTATAACCATTACTTACCTCTACCGGGACACAACACTAATCCGCGCTGATCTTGCCCCTAAAATTGGCTCCCGATTGCTCTGAATCTAACCAAAACCAGTTTAACATCATCAATATATGCTAAAGGAACACAACCCAATTAAAAACTATCAATTTACAAAAAAATCTCGAAATTTGGCCAAACCCGAGCCCCGGTCCCACGTCTCGGAATTCGATAAAACTTACATCACTAGAATCCTCGTCCTTCCACGATTCTATACATACCAAGAACACTAAAATTGGACCATAATTGCCCACTCAAATCCTCAAAAGAAAATCCCAAATTCCATGCACCTTCTTCCCCAAATTTGGGTTTAGTTCCAACAATTTTTCGGTTTAATTACTTAGAAAACGACATATAAACGAGTTATGAAGTTTAAAACCTTACCTCCAAGTGATTCCCTTGATTTCCCTTTCAAATCCCTCTCAAATAGCTCTCAACTCGTTAAAAATGGAGGAAAGAAATGAGCTAATCGCGCACAAATGGCCTTTAAAACATTCTGCCCAGCCATTTATTTCCTCAGTGCGATTGCATTCCTAGTGATGCATTCGCGATGCACAGACCAGACCTCTCAACGTTCGTGTAAAAACACACGCGTTCGCATAGCTCAAACACCCATCCCCTCACGCGCCTCAGCACACCCTATACGATCGCGAACCTTACCCACACGATCACACTGCACACAGAACCCACTGTATGCGATCGCGGCCTCCACCCACATGATCGCACTGCATAAAAACCCATGCGGCCCCCAAAAAGCCTATGAGATCGCATTCTTACCCACGCGATCGCATAGAAGGACACCATAACAGAACACCAGCAGAATTTGCAACTTCTAACATTCATACTTGATCCGTTAACCTGTCAAAACACACCAGAGAACCTCGGGACCTCAAACAAACATACCAACACACCCCATAGCATCATTCAAACTTATTCAAGCCTTCGAAACACCAAAAACAACACAAACAAACCAAAATTACATCAAAATCAAACCAATGACTTTTGAAACTTCTAAATTTCGCTAATGATGAAAAAACCAACCAAAACACATCTGATTGACCTGAAAATGTGCACACATATCCAAAATGACATTACGGACCTGCTTCAACTATCAGAATTCCATTCCGAACCCAATAGCTTATTTTCCACTGCCGACCAGAAATCACCAAAAACTAACTTTCGCCAATTCAAGCCTAATTCTACACCGGACATCAAAACTTCATTCCGAACACACTCATAAGTCCCAAATCACCTAACGAAGCTATCCGAGCCATCAAATCCTCATTCCGATGTCATTTACCAATAAATAAACTCCCAGTTGAATTTTTCAACTACTAAGCTAATTTAAGAGACTAAGTGTCTCAATTCTCGCCACGACCACTCCGAAGCCGAACCAACTGACCCAATGCAACATAAATAGGTTAAGAAACATATGATAAAGCAGAAACGGGGGAGACGGCACTAATCTCACGGAACGACCGGCCGGGTCGTTATATCCTCCCCTGTTAAACAAATGTTCGTCCCCGAACGGGTCAAGAAACATACCTGGTGTCTCGAATAAGTGAGGTTATTTGTCCTGCATCTCCCGCTCGGCCTCCCAAGTGGCATCCTCCATCGGCTGCCCTCTCCACTGAATCTTCACTGAAGCTATATCCTTAGACCTCAGCTTTCGGACCTGACGACCCAAAATAGCCACTGGCTCTACCTCATATGACATATCACCCTCGAGTTGAATCGTGCTGAAGTCCGAAACATGAGACGAGTCACTAACATACTTCCGGAGCATCGAAACATGGAACACCAGATGAATATTCGCCAAGTTAGGAGGCAAGGCAAGTTAGGAGGCAAGCCACCTTGCCAACCCTCTGAAGCACCTCAAATGGCCCAATGAACCTGGGACTTAGCTTTCCCCTCTTCCCGAACCGCATAACACCCTTCATGGGTGACACCTTAAGCAACACCTTATCCAAAACCATGAAAGACACATCCCGGACCTTCCGGTCCGCATAGCTCTTCTGCCTAGACTGCGCCATGAGAAGCCGCTCCTGAATCAACTTTACCTTACCCAACGCATCCTGAACCAGGTCCGTCCCTAATAGTCTAGCCTCGCCCGGCTCAAACCAACAAACCGGAGATTTGTACCTCCTACCATATAAAGCCTCATACTGAGCCATCTGGATAGTCGATTGACAACTATTGTTATATACAAACTCCGCGAGTGGCAGAAATTGGTCCCATGAACCCCCAAAATCAATAACACATGCACACAACATATCCTCCAAAATCTGAATAGTATGCTCCGGCTGCCCGTCGGTTTGAGGATGAAACGTTGTGCTCAACTCGACTTGAGTACCCAACTCTCTCTGTGCGGCTCTCCAAAACTGAGATGTGAACTGAGTACCTCTGTCAGAAATGATAGAAACTGGATCCCCATGCAATCGGACAATCTCCCTGATATAAATATCAGCTAACCGCTCCGAAGAATAAGTAGTACTAATAGGAATGAAGTGCACGAACTTGGTCAGCCGATCCACAATAACCCATATAGCATCAAACCTCCTTGACGTCCGTGGGAGTCCAACTATGAAGTCTATGGTGATCCACTCCCACTTCCACTCCGAAAAATCAAATATCTGAAGAAATTCACCTGGTCTCTGGTGCTCATACTTGACCTGCTGACAGTTGAGACACCGAGCCACAAACTCAACAATATCTTTCTTCATCCGCCTCCACCAATAATGTAGCCTCAAATCCTGATACATCTTTGCGGAACTCGGATGAATGGAATACCACGAACTATGGGCCTCAACAAGAATCAAATATCGAAGCCCATCTACATTGGGCGCGCAAATCCGGCCCTGCATCCTCATGACCCCATTTTCACCAATAACCACATCCCTGGCATCACCGCGATGGACCCTGTCCTGAAGAACAATCAAATGTGGATCATCATACTGGCGTGCTCTAATCTGATCGTAAAGAGAAGACCTGGAGGCTACACAAGCCAATACCCGCGAGGGCTCTGATAGATCCAATCTCACCAACTGACCCGCTAAAGCCTGAACATCAAGGGCTAATGGCCGCTCTGCTACTGGAAGGTAGGATAGACTCCCCAAGCTCTCTGCTCTGCGACTGAGTGCATCGGCCACTATATTGGCCTTCCCCGGATGATATAAAATAGTGAGGTCATAATCCTTGAGAAGCTCCAACCACCTCCTCTAACGCAAATTCAGATCCTTCTGCTTAAGCAGATGCTGCAAACTACGGTGATCAGTGAAAAACACACAATGCACTCCATACAAATAATGACGCCAAATCTTCAAGGCGTGGACAATAGATGCTAACTCAAGATCGTGCACTGGATAATTATTCTCATGCACCTTCAACTATCTGCATGCGTAGGCAATCACCCTACCATCCTGCATCAAAACCTCTCCAAGGCCAACTCTCGAGGCGTCATAGTAAACTGTATAAGAACCTAAACCCATAGGCAAAATCAATATCGAAGTTGTAGTCAAAACTGACTTGAGCTTCTGAAAGCTCTCCTCACACTCCTCAGCCCATCTGAATTGAGCATCCTTCTGGGTCAGTCTGGTATAGGTGCAGCAATAGATGAAAATCCCTCTACGAAAGGGTGATAGTACCCTGCCAAACCAAGGAAACTGTGAACCTCAGTACCTGATAATGGTCTAGGCCAAATCTGCACTGCCTCTACCTTCTTCGGATCAACCTGAATACCCTCATTGGACACCACGTGCCCCAAGAATGCTACTGAATCAAGCCAGAACTCACACTTCGAAAATTTTGCATACAATCTCTTCTCCCTCAAGGTCTGAAGCACAACTCTCAAATGCTGCTCATGGTCCTCCCGAGATCGAGAATCCACCAAAATATCATTAATAAACATGATGACGAAAGAGTCCAGATAAGGTTGGAATACACTGTGCATCAAGTGCATAAAGGATGCTGGGGCATTGGTCAGCCCAAATGACATAACCAGGAACTTATAATGACCACATCTAATCCTGAAAGCAGTCTTCGGGATGTCTTGCCCCTGAATCTTCAACTGATGATACGGAACGCAAGTCAATCTTGGAAAATACCCTGGCACCCTGCAACTGATCAGACAAGTAATCTATACGAGGCAAGGGATACCGATTCTTCACCATAACTCTTTCAGCTGCTGATAATCAATACATATACGCATAGAACCATCAATCTTCTTTAAGAAAAACACTGGTGCACCCCAAGGTGACACACTAGGCCGAATGAACCCCTTATCTAGGAGTTCCTGAAGATTCTCCGTTAATTCCTTTAGCTCCGCTGGTGCCATACGATAAGGTGGAATAGAAATAGGCTGGGTGCCTGGCACCAGGTCAATACCAAAAGCAATGTCCCTGTCAAGCGGCATGCCTAACAGGTCTGCAGGAAACACGTCCGGAAAGTCAAGGACCACAGGAACCGAATCAATAGCAGGAATCTCACCACTGACATCCCTCACAAAAGCCAGATAAGATAAACACCCTTTCTCAACCATGCGTTGAGCCTTCAGGTAGGAAATCACCTTGCTAGACATATACTCAGAAGAACCTCTTCACTCAACCCTCGGACATCCTGGCATAGCTAAGGTCACGGTCTTAGCGTGAAAATCAAGAACAGGATGACACGGAGATAACCAATCCATGCCCAATATCACATCAAAATCGACCATGCTGAGTAACAGTAGGTCCACTCGGGTCTCCAGACCCCTAATAGATATCACACACGACCGATACACACGGTCCACAACAACAGTATCGCCCACCGGAGTCGACAAATGAACAGAGGTAACTAAAGACTCACGGGGCATATCCAGAAAATGGGAAAAATATGAAGAAACATAAGAATATGTAGAACCAGGGTCAAATAAAGCCAAAGCATCTCGGCAAAAGATTGAGACAATACCTGCGATCACTGCATCGGAGGCCATAACATTCGGCCTGGCTGGAAATGCATACATACGGGCCTGACCTCCACCTGCTCGACTTTCCCCTCTAGGGCGGCCTCTAGCTGACTGACTACCACCCCTGGCTGCCTAGGTGGGTGGTGAATTAACTGGAGCTAAAGTTGAGGGTTGGCCCCTCTGCTGAGAAGAACCACCGGGACGACGGGGACACTGCCTCCACATATGCCCAAACTCTCCACACTAAAACAACTCCCTGGAGTTGGAGGCGGGAACTGAAAGAAACCCCTGGTACCAGATTGGCCACTGGAAGACTCGTGCATAGAAGAACTATGAACTGGTGGTGCTCAAGCTGCACTCTGAGCTGGGAGGGCACCGAATGAAGTACATCCTGGCTGAGAACCACGGGGACCATGCCCCGAAGATGCACCACTATAAGATGGGCGGACTGACTGAGGAGGCCTGAATGAACGGCCTCTACCATACTGAAACTGCCCCATGTAGGGAGTACCACTAGAACTGCCTGATTCAAGAGGCCTCTTGGCCTCCCTCTCCTCCCGCTCCTAGCGGTGAACCGACTCAATATCTCGAGCAATGTCAACAACCTGCTCGAATGTAGCATCGATACTCTCTCCTAAGTCATAAATAGGTGGAGCTGATAAGGGAGGCCATCCACGAACATCATAACCCTCTCCCTATCAGTAGGGACCAACTTGGTAGCATGACGAGCCAACTACAAAAATCGCATCTCGTACTGCGTCACTGATAGCTCCCCCTGACGCAGCTGCTCAAAAATCCTGCGTTGCTCCTCCCTGTGAGACTGAGGTACATACTTCTCCAATAAGATAGAGGAGAACTGCTGCCAGGTGAGGGGTTCTGAACCAAGAGGCCTACGCCTCTCGAAAGACTCCCACCAAGTGAAAGCAGCACCAGAAAACTGAAATGTGGCAAATGAGACCCCACTAGTCTCCAAAATCCCAGCAGTACGCAGCATCCTCTAACACTTATCCAGAAAACCCTGGGCATCCTCGCCCTCAACACCACTGAATGTCGGAGGTTGTAGTCTACTAAACCTCTCCAGCCTACGCTGCTCATCATCTCGCATAGCTGGGACAACGAAGTCCTGAACTGGAGCAACTGGCTGGATGGAACCACCCCCGGTGTTTGCTGGCCCTGAGTGCCCTGCTTAGGCGTACGGGCAACTAGAGCCTAACTGCCTCCCCCGGCCTGAGAAGTAGCGGCAACGGCCTGAGAAAGGGTGGTACACATCGTCAATATCTGGGCCAAGGTCTCCTAAAGACCTGGAATAACAATAGGCACTGCCGGTGCCTAAGCCTGTTCCGTTGGAGTATCTGTGGCGGGAATCTGACCCTGAATAGTAGGGGGATCAAATGACACTGCCCTGGCTGCCGCACGGGCTGGCCCCTACCTCTACCATGGCCTCGACCGCAGCCTCGACCTCTCGATGGTCTAGCTGGTGTCTGATCATCCTGATCGGTAGCGCGAGTCCTCACCATCTGTGAGAGAAGGAAACAACAGAAGTTTAGATTTCCAGAATCAACAAAATGGCATGACAGAATTAAATAAAATGAGATTGTTCCTAAGGGTTCCACAGCCTCTCGAAGATAAGTACAGACGTCTCCATACCGCTCCGCAAGACTCTACTAAACCTGCTCATGACCATTGAGTCCTATGTAACCTAGGCTCTAATACCAACTTGTCACGACCCCAAATCCTAAACCGGCCGTGATGGCGCCTATCGTGGAACTAGGCTACCCAATAATCACGTAATTATAGTTTCTTTCCAAAATCCCAACCATTTTCAAACATTTCATAAAGTATATAGAATTTACTCAATCCATTAGGCAAAATAAACAGCTAACAGTCTAAACCATACCCAAAACCCCGAGTCAACATGTCATAAGCATCTAAGAAAAATATGCCAAAAGGTATACTATTATAATACAAAACCTTCGAACGAATAGTTAGATACAACAAAATAAGGAAAAAGAGAGATGTTGCGGACGCTGAACAGCTACCTCTATATCCCGAACTCTGGCTCCGCACAGAATAGATGGATAACGCTCGGTATCTGTACCTAAATCTGCACAAAGAGGTGCAGGGAGTAATGTTAGTACGCCAACTCAGTAGTAATTAAAATAAATCAAGTCTAAGCGGAAAGAAACACATAAAAATCAATATCATCAATTCACAATATGCACAGCCTTTCTTTCCAACAATATATACATAGATATATGAAATCATCATGCCTTAAAACCAACTTCAGAAAAATCCTTTGAAAAATGTGTTCTTCGACAATTTCAGAAATAAAATAACCGAAAGATTTAGTGTAAAAATGAAATAAATCATAAGCAGCCCCTCGGGAAAAAACATGAATTATAAATCGCCCCTCGGGCAGAACATCACTCAGCACCTCACTCCCACTCAGTATCAGCTCCTCGGGCAACCTCACTGTCACTCATGCCTCCCAATCACTCATCACTCGGCACTCAGCACTCAGTAGGTACCTGTGCTCACTAGGGGTATGTACAGACTCCGGAGGGGCTCCTTCAGCCTAAGCGCTAATATCAAGCCACCTCGTGGCATATAATATCCTCACAATCAGGCCCTCGGCTCACTCAGTCAGAACCTCTAAAAAGCCCCTCGGGCGTATCAGTAAAACGGGTTACTCGACCCAAAACATCATTTTATATCTTAAAATAGTGTAAACAAGGCTGAGTTTCAAAAACAGTAATCACAATATGACTGAGTGTAAATCATGAATCAACAATGAGGAAATGGCATTAAAAAGCTCCCAAGGGGTCTAAACAAGTCGGCACGAGGCCACCAACATGGCTTCTAGCCCAAATATAGCAATAGTCTTTAGAACACCATTTAACATATGATTTAGAGTAAAATACGCAAATCAATAGTTGTCGTGGAGAGGACCAAGTCCAATCCAAAAATTAGTGTACACCACATACTCGTCATCCGACATGTGCGCCCTTCTAAAAATAATGAAAAATATGAAGTACGGGGTTTCATACCCTCAGGACAAGATTTATAACCATTACTTACGTTTACCGGGCCACAACACTAATCCGCGATCCTCTTGCCCCTAAAATTGGTTCCCGATTGCTCCGAATCTAACCAAAACCAGTTTAACATCATCAATATATGCTAAAGGAACACAACCCAATCGAAAACTATCAATTTATACAAAAATCTCGAAATTCTGCCAAACCTGAGTCTCGGGCCCACGTATCGGATTTCAATAAAACTTACATCACTAGAATCCTCGTCCTCCCACGATTCTATACATACCAAGAACACTAAAATCGGACCACAATTGCTCACTGAAATCCTCAAAAGCAAATCCCAAATTCCATGCACCTTCTTCCCCAAATTTGGGTTTAGTTCCAACAATTTTTCGGTTTTGTTACTTAGAAAACGACATATAAACGAGTTATGAAGTTGAAAACCTTACCTCCAAGGGATTCCCTTGGTTTCCGTTTCAAATCCCTCTCAAATAGCTCTCAACTCGTTCAAAAATGGAGGAAAGAAATGAGCTAATCTCGCACAAATGGCCTTTAAAACATTCTGCCCAGCCATTTATTTTCCTCAATGCGATCGTATTTTTAGTGATGCGTTCGCGATGCACAGACCATCCCTCTCAATGGGTTCACATAAAAACACACGCGTTCGCATAGCTCAAACACCCATCCCCTCACGCGCCTCAGAACACCCTATGCGATCGCAGACCTTACCCACGCGATCACACTGCACACAGAACCCACTCTACGCGAACGCGACCTCCACCCACACGATCGCACTGCATAAAAACCCATGCTGCCCCCAACAAGCCTATGTGATCGCATTCTTACCCACGTGATCGCGTAGAATGACACCAGAGCAGAACACCAGCAGAATTTGCAACTTCCAACATCCAAACTTGATTTGTTAACCTGTCAAAATACACCTGAGGCCCTCGGGACCTCAACCAACATACCAACACACCCCATAGCATCATTCAAACTTAGTCGAGCCTTCGAAACACCAAAAACAGCACAAAAACACCAAAATTACATCAAATTCAAACCTATGAACTTTGAAACTTCTAAATTTTGCCAATGATGCCGAAACCAACCAAAACACATCCGATTGACCTGAAAATTTCAACAGATATCCAAAATGACATTACGAACCTACTCCATCTGTCGGAATTCCATTCCGACCTTGATAGACTATTTTCCACTGCCGATCGGAAATCCCATTAACTAACTTTTTCCAATTCAAGCCTAATTCTACACCGGACATCAAAACTTCATTCCGAACACACTCCTAAGTCCCAAATCACCTAACGAAGCTATTCGAGCCATAAAATCCACATTTTGAGGTTGTATACCAATAATTCAACTCCCAGTTTGACTTTTTCAACTATTAAGCTAATTTAAGAGACTAAGTGTCTCAATTCTCACCACGACCACTCTGAACCCGAACCAACAGACCCAACACAACATAAATAGGCTAAGCAACATATGATAAAGCAGATACGGGGAAAACGGGGCTAATCTCATGGAACGACCGGTCGGGTCGTTACACCAAGCCATGTAGAGAGCACCATTTTGTAACTTGTTATATCCTCACTAGACATAAGAGTACATCCCAAAAGTATGGATTGCCTATGCTGATTGACACCAACAAATGAAGCAAATGGCATATTGTATCTATTCACAAGGTATGTTGTATCAAGGCATATTACATCATGGAACTCCTCATATGCAACCTTAGAGTGTGAATCAACCCATATGACATTACGAAGTCTACCAAAACTATACACATCTACGGAGTAGTAAAATTCTCTATCTTTTTGTTGCATGTCACTGAAGAACTTGAGTAATGATTGTGCGTCCCCTTCTTGTAAATGAAGCTTTCTACTCTTCAAAATATAATTTCTACAATCCTTTGGTGTACAACCCAGATTTTTGGGGCCACCAGCAAGCACTTCAGTGACTCTTATATTTTTTTAGGGTCTTAAGCCAGCAATATCTTTGGCTACAAGAGTTCTCTTAAGAGACATACTAAGCGATCTAGTCCAGCCATCAATCGCGATAATTCTGGTTCTAATTGATGATTATGTTTTTTAACTACCTTTGAAACACGCCATGAACCATTATCCTCCAAAATTCCATTCATTCTAGCACGGCAGTTCCTCTTCTTGGTAACATGCTTATTCCTTGGTTTCCTAGACCTATCAAAACTATATTGCACATACCTAACAATATCACCACCTTTTTTGTTTGATGTTCTTTTGACAATGCAAAACCCTGATAATCTTGCATGTTATTTATAAAAGTCAAACATAACATCCTTATTACTGAACCGCATCCCAGTAATTTAACCAATTATGAGATCTTCTTCATTGAACTCATTAGGCATTTCCTTTTCCTCTCCACCTTCTCCCTCTTCCTCTGAATAATGGTCGTCATCATCATCATTATCATCATCAGCAGCAGCAACATTGGCAACATGATTTTCTCCATCATTGAAGTTGTCATCTGAATCAATGTCGATCGACACATCTTCATTCATCAAACTGTCGTCCGAATTCAACCCCAATGATATGTGTAATGCATTTCTTAGTTTCTCCGACCTAGTTTCTAGGTTGTTATTCGGGTTTAATGGCTCCAAACTAATTTCTAGGTTAGCATTCATGTTTAGGTTAAGGGAAGGGTTGTGAATTATGTGTTTAATGAAAGCTCTCTTAACATAAGTGTATGGTATGACAAGGTATGCCGTATAAATGAAAAAATAATATTATGTATACATACTAGACTTTTAATCTTCCAATCCGTATAAATTGTATTTTAAAAAAATACGTAATAGACTTTTGATCTTCCCATCCGTATAAATTGTATTTTAAAAAAATACGTAATAGTATAGGTATACATATACGAAGGCCTTTTAACTTCCCATGCATTAGAGAATGATGATTTATGGGATCAATGTTTTGGAATAATCAATATTTATTAACTAATTCTGGAGGGAAATATTTTGGAGGGAAAAAGGGCCATTAAGCCAAATGTAAATTGAAGGGCTTTACTAGTATTTCACCAGTGTGGTCATTATTGGGCCACGCTGAGTTTGGCCGAATAGCAGCACTCAATTATAATATCCTAAAGACAAGGTTATCGATTTTATGACAAATAACTTGTATATATTTTCGGATGGCAATGAATGTAAGCAATAATAATAGTGTTTAATGATCTAAAAGATAGAATATGGAATTAAATAGTAATAAATAGCAATAAATGGTATTTGAGTAAATAAACCTTGTGAGTCACCCGAAAAAGAGGTGAGATATGTGAATATTCTCTCTGACAATGATGAATGAGTGATGAGCCTTTGGACACTCAGGTTTTTCTTGGATCCAGTGGAAATACTAGATAAGAATCTTTGTAAAAAGGTTATTGTGGTATGCTTGTAATAGGACAAGATTCTTTCTATAAAGTTAATGTGTTTTCTACAAATGAATATCTTATGTCCCCTATCATTGTGTCTCTTTATATTTATAGGGAACATATTCCTAGAAACCCTAATAGTACATACTGATAAGTGGGGATTTTGACTACTTATTACTGCCTTTTAGCTTTCGTTTTAGTCTAAAAGCGTTTAATTGTGTTCCCGAAAATTGATGAAATGTGCTTAATTGCAGGAATATTGGAAAATGAGCCTCCAAGATGAAATCCAACTCAAGGACAAAAATAGATACAAAAGCTTAAAGTGGGGACCGCAGAATATCATCTGCGGCCGCAGATTGTGCAGAAGAACTTATCAGAGATCTAGTTCAGAAAACATGCATATCAAGTTCAACGGAAGTGCGGACCGCACAATTATTGTGCAGCCACAGAAAATCAGCTATGCGGCCGCAGTTGCATTTATGGTCTGCAAAAGAGACATGCACGGTCGCACTCAGAAATGTGCGGACCGCATAAAGAGAGAGATGCGGTTGCGGTTCAGAATTGTGCGGCCGCAAGCTTCCAATCATGTCAAGCTGAAGCAAAGTGCGGACCACACATGGAATTGTGCGGCCGCAAAACATCCGAAAGGGAATTTTTGTCTGAAAACTCCAGCTCTGTATAAATAGAAGAGCTTCACCTTTTTAAGTCAAGTTTTGACATCAGCAACTACACTAGTTGTTTTTCTTTACTCCCTTTAGTAGTTTTTGCCATTTTGAGCTCTTTGAACATAGATTTCTTTATTTTAATTATCAATATGGGTTTAATTGTCATTTTTTCTTCTATTCATTCTGTCTTAAGTATGAGTAGCTAGATTTTCACTAGGGTTTTGACCCAACCCTAGAGTGTAAACTTAATAGGTTTTTGTTATATTGCTTGTTTATGGTTGGGTATTTATTATTTATCCTTATTCTTGATTTTAATCGTAAAATTAATGGTTGCAAATATTAGTTTATGCCTACTTGACTTGGTCTCTACTTGAGAAAGAGAGACTTAATCTAGGAAAACTTGACTAACAAGAAATTGGGATAAATCAAGAGATTGATAGTCCTAATTAAAGGGTTGGATCTAGAGACAGTAAAATCTGACTTGAGCTTTGCATCAACTATTTTGTTCAATACCCATTTGGACTTGAGAAAGCCAAATTGGGCAAGATCAATCTTTTACAGAGAGGTATCGAGTGGTTACTCGAGTGTTGATAGCTATAATACACCCCGACCAATAAAATATGGTTTAAAGATTACAATCCGTTAGGCAAACACCTAGGTGAAGGTCATTGCCCTAGGTCTTTTACATCATTTGAAAAACAACAACAAAAATAATTTCTTAGTTTCATCACTTAATCTTGAAATCTTAAATTAAAATAGACATAGTACAAGCATCAACTTGTGGAAGTGTAATTTGAGATAGTTCGTACTCATACACTTCAATTTATACTCCTAAATCCCACGTATAGCTCCCTATGGAATTCGACCCCGACTCCTTGTTGGGTATTACTATTGCAATCAACTGTTTCATAATCTTGAATTAAGGTGTGAACTTGGACGATATCATTTTTTGGTGCCGTTGGCGGGGAGCTAAAAACGGATTTAACTATATATTTGGTTTTGTGTGTGAATTGTCTTCTTTTCCTTCCTTGTTACTAATTTTTCTGAATCAATCGTAGGTACATAATGACAAACAACAATGATCAACTCGGAAACATGCCTTTGGGGGATGTGGACATTGAAGATGACCAAGTTGAAGAGGTTCCTATTGAACCTCAAGCACATAGAAGAGGTCGGGTGTTACATCTCGCATTTTCGTACATTAAAGTTTCGTCTTCACTTAATCGACGTAGACTCGGGGGTGAGATTATCTTGAGGTTAACGTATTTATGCTATTTATAACAAGTGATAATTAAGTTCCATGAAGTATAAAGGGTACACGAATTAAAGAAAATGAGTTTCATTGAAGGTTGTCGATTTGGGATCAAATACGGTCCGAGCTATAATATTTGATATTTATGGACTAGTACCATTAAAGGTACCATATGACCATGATAGTATAATGTATAAAGTATATTAAAAATGAGTAGTATTTTAAGTAATTTGAGATAATTCTTAATTGTGTGAATAATTGATTAATTACCGAGTAACGGAATATTACCTAATTAAATTAATAAGTTAAGTGGATAAAGACTAAAATCTCCCCCCCCCCTCCCCCACCCCACATGGCAGCAAGCCACTTCTTAGACAAATGACTCTTAGTCATTCTGGTTAGGTGGCAAAGTAATGTGTTAATTACATAACACTTCATTTCTTATATCTTGAATACAAAACACTACAATCAGATTCCTACAAATTCCTTACAAAACTCTACAATCAGATTCTAAAACACTACATTAGCAATGTGATTTCTTCAAGCAATTCCTACAAGTTTTCAACAAAACTTCTTGCAACCAAACAATTCCAACGAGAATTACTAGCACCTTAGAAACGTAAAATTTTGCGATTCTAAAGGAGAACGATGCAACCTTTTCCAAGAATATCATACGGATTTTTCCCTACTCCAGGTATGTTAAGGCTATCCCTTCTTTCTTTTTGGAAAGATCCAAATGATACAAAAAGAAACGAGCAAACGCACAGTTTTCATAAACGACTCTATTCATAGAAATACTAGGGGTCTCTATGTTCTTGATTCCCCATTTAACATATTATTATATCTTATGTTCATGGGTCTCATAATAATACGCAGTTGATAAAGTTTATCCGAAAGGAATATTTAGATTATTAACATATTTTCATGCATTTCGTTCATTTATAAATGTACATTGACCCATGACCAGATAGCGTTATATACCCGTATTTATATGTATATATATATCTATGTATATGGGATATGGGAAAAAGGTTACTGCATTATATACGCACCACCACCTGATCAGTTGGTATATGTTGATGATTTTGCCCACAGTGGCCGAGATGATATGATAGGATGCCCTTAGAGGCTTGATGATGTTATGAACACCTATACCTATGCATGACACAACATTTACACGCACGTGCATGATATTATAACTGTTTCAGGATTTGCAAAGTTATTTATACTTAGAGGCGTAATTCCTTATTCCATGTTTCATCTATCTCTTATATACTAATTTTCATGCTTTAAATACTTAGTACATTATTCGTACTGATGCCCTATTTGCCGGGGCATGCGTTTCATGCCCGCAAGTGCAGGTAGGCAAGCTAACGGCCCCCCTTCTTAGGATCCTTGATCAGCGAGAGTTGGCGTGCTCCACTTGATTTTGGTACAATATGCTTGTATACATATATGGGTATGAAGTGGCCCAGTACCATCCTTGTACAGTTGTATTTTCTATTAAAGGTTTGTAGATAGTATGTATAGTTTGATAGTGTGTGGCCTTGCCGGCTTCCAGTTTTGCATATGTAGTTGTCTATAACAGCTTTGTCGGCTCGCCCCACGTATTCCACATGTATATGTATATATGCCTTTTGGGAAGGTTTCCTTCATGTATGTTATTCTCGCAATTCAGCAGATGTTATTCGGGTTTATATCTTAGACGCATGCTTAGAGGTGTTCGACAGGTAGGACTCAAGCACCCGTCGCGGCCCAACGATTTGGGTCATGAAAGAAGTGGTATCATAGCAGTTCTGTCCTAGGGTTGTCTACAGACCGTGTCTAGTAGAGTCTTGTTTATGGGTGTGTTATGCACCACACTTATAAACAGTAGGCTACAGGATATTTAGGATGGTTACTTTTCCTTCTAATCCAGATTGTGCAATAGAACTGAGTCATAAGTATCCACTCCTAATCATTACCTTATTTATGTTTTTATTGATGCCTATTACTATTAGAAGACAGGCTCAAGCCGCTAGCACGGGTCAGAAGGCTACGAAGGTGTTAGAAGGAGATATAAGTTACCCTATGGAGTTTGATCCATCATAGATCATTGGTTCTATCGAGGAGGATCCATTCGAGGATCCATATGAGTCATCTGTTCGAGTAGTTTTGATTTCGCCGGCAGCAGATGAGGTGAGAGGAGTTTTGACCTTACCAAGACCCTTAGTTTCATTACCAGGGCCCATTGATTAGGGTATAAGGGGAGTGGTGCATGGATTGGCACAAACAGATTCCCCTCAGGCTCAAAACTATGTCAAGGTATTTGCGGACACCAGCTCTTCTGAGGTTCCAGATAGTCCACGGTCTTGGGAGTCCGTGAATCAAGGTTCATCAGTGTATGTTATGGGATATGCAGAGGAAGAGGATAGTAGTCGGGCCAAGAGGAGGAAGGAAACTAATAAGGATATGAACATTCCTCTTCGAAGTGTGTCTGATCGAGGCTCTCATATAGGACGAGGCAAAGACCCTCTACTGTAAACTTCCTCCAGATGTCATCTTTTGGTTAATGAGCTCCACTTCTTCTTGGAGTATTACCAATTCAGGGTTTTGAATATGTTAGGTTGTTTTATGAGGACGTAGGGAGCCCTGTCTCGACTTGTATATATTATGGTTATGTTTACTTAGAGGTTTTGTAGACAGTATCATGTATATAGTTTTGGGTATGACATGTCTACAGCCTTGTCGACCCTTATGCATCTATATAAACTTTTTCTTGCTTTGAATGAGTTCTACAAATTAAGCCCTGATAGTGTTACGTATATATAGATGTGGCATGTTATGGCCCGTGATAAGTTTGATAACAAATAAGGATAAGGTACATGGCGCTTGGTTGGGTAGTATTTGATGTTATAATGGGAATGGATTGTGTGGCTTCTTATTATGCTAACGTTGATTGTAGATCAAAGGTGGTTCGATTCTAATTTCCAAGAGATCCTGTTTTGGAGTGGAAAGGTAATACGGTGTCGCCGAGAGGTAGATTTATTTCCTATCTCAAGGCAAGAAAGATGATCAGAAAACGCTGTATTTATCACTTAGTTCGGGTTCAGTATGTGGAAGTAAAGTCACCAACCATTCAGCCCATCCTTGTGGTTAATGAGTTTCTCGATGTTTTTCCTGATGAGCTTCCGGGTCTTGTGCCAGAGCAAGAAATTGAGTTTTCTATTGACCTGCTACCGGATACTCATCCAATATCTATTCCTCCCTATAGAATGGCCCCCGCAGAGCTGAAAGAGTTGAAGGAACAACTAAAGGACTTGCTTGAAAATGGCTTTATCAGATCTAGTACATCACCGTGGGGAGCACCTGTGTTATTTGTGAGGAAGGAAGATGGTTCCTTACGAATGTGTATTGATTATAGACGAACACCTGTGTTATTATGTGTATGAATAAGGTGACGATTAAGAATAAGTACCTGCTCCTGAGGATTGATGATTTATTTGATCAGTTACAAGGTGCCAAGTGTTTCTCAAAGATAGACTTGAGGTCCGGGTACAATAAGGTAAGGGTTAAGGAGAAACATATTCCAAAGATAGCATTCAGGACCAGATACAGGTACTTTGAGTTTCGTGTTATGTTGTTCGATTTGACCAATGCCCCAGCAATATTCATGGATTTGATGAACCGTGTGTTCAGGCCCTTTCTAGATCCGTTCGTAATTGTATTTATCGAAGATATATTGGTGTATTCTCGTTCAGAGGATGAGCATGCAGATCATTTGCGTACTGTGCTTAGAGTTCTACAAAGAGGGAAGTAGCATGCAAAAATTCTCTAAATGTGAATTCTGGTTGAACTCTGTAGCTTTCCTTGGGCATATCATTTCGGGTTAAGGCGTCGGAGTGGATACACAAAATATTAAGGAAGTAAATACTTGGCCTAAACCCACAACACTGACGGAGGTTCATAACTTTCTCGGTTTGGCAGATTATTACACGAGACTTGCAAAGGGATTTTCTTCCCTTTTAGAACCTTTGACAAGAGTGGTATGTGATGTCTCTCTTAATGTTCCAGAATAACATAAGGAAATCTATGGTTCAAGAAAGTTAAAATAAGGTTGCGAATAAGTATAAATAGATATGTGTAGGTCGCAAGCTAAAGTATGGTAGAGCGACAAGGTTTTAGGAATACAGGAGTAAGGATAAGAAAAGGTGAGTGAGAAGGTGATGAGAATGGATAAGTCCTTGGGATTAAGCCCATGAAAATAAGAGAGCTGATGGTTTCTCTATGTAAAGCTCAGTATAGCCTGAATGAACTCAAAGGAGTCTAAGATCAATAGCATTTAGAAGAGATGGAATGCTGCCCTGGTAGTGGAAAAAAGGCGTAATTGTGATAGATAAAGGATGACGTTTGGGCCTTTAAAAGGATGAATTTCATGAATTGTTAAATATTATAATACCCATGTAAGTTGACTCAAAAGGGAGCTAAGTTCCAATAGATTGATGTTTGCGAACGGAGTTTCCAAGCATTAAAGGATAGACTAATTTCAGCACCAGTTTTAATGCTCCCAGGAGGGACCGATAGTTATGTTATCTATTGTGACGCTTCGGGCATTGGATTGGGTTGTGTACTGATGCATCATGCTAAGGTTGTAGCTTATACTTCTAGACAACTAAGAAAGCTCAAGAATAACTACCTAACCCATGATTTAGAGTTAGCCATTGTGATTCATGCACTAAATATGTGGAGGCACTACTTGTATGGCATTCATGTTGATATCTATGCGGATCATAAGAGCCTCTAGTATATCTTCAAGCAAAAGTAATTGAATTTACGTCAAAGGAGATGGTTGTATCTACTTAAAGACTATGACGTTGATATTTTATACCATCCGGGGAAGGCGAATATAGTAGCCGACGCCCTCAGCCGTAAATCTATGGGTAGCCTGTCATATTTACAGCCAGAAAAGAGGGGAATAGCCCATGAGATTCAACAACTAGCTAGTCTGGGAGTTCGGTTACTAGACTTAGGTGATATTGCAATTACTATTCAGGATACAGCAACATCTTCTTTAGTAACTGAAGTAAAGGAACGCCAGTACGAGGATCCTGTGTTAGTTCGTTATAGGTATACCACCCCTCAGAAGGAGAAGACACCGTTTGAAATTACAGGAGATGGGGTCCTCATATATCGAGGACGATTATGTGTCCCTAATGTTGCAGGGCTGCGTCAGCAGGTTATAGGATAAACTCACTATTCTCGTTATTCTATCCATCCAGGGGAGACAAAGTTGTATCATGATATCAGGGAAGTATATTGATGGGACGGAATAAAAAAGGATATAGCGGAGTTTGTTGCTCAGTGTCCTAACTGTCAGCAGGTTAAGATTGAGCATCAAAAACCCGGTGGATTATTGCACGCTATGGATACTCCGACTTGGAAATAGGAAGTAATCAATATAGATTTCATCGTAGGCTTACCTCGTACCCAGCATAAGTTCGAATCGATATGGGTGATTGTTGATAGGCTTACAAAGTCAGCCCATTTTCTGCCCGTTAGGACTACATATTCCACAGAGGATTATGCAAGGCTTTATATTAAGGAGATAGTACGACTACATGGTGTCCCTGTTTCTGTTATCTCGGATAGCGGATCTCAATTTACAGCTAACTTCTGGAGGTCCTTCCAAAGAGGATTGGGGACTCAGGTAAGTCTTAGTACAACATTTCATCCCCAGACAGACGGACAGGTTGAGCGTTTTATTCAGACACTTGAGGATATGTTACGGGCTTGTGTGATAGACTTCAAGGGTAGTATGATCATCTGCCGCTTATTTTAGTTCGCATATCATAATAGCTACCATTCCAGTATTCAGATGGCTCCATAAGAAGCTCTTCACGAATGAAAGTGTACGTCGCCTATAGGGTGGTTCGATGTTAAGGAAACTATGTTAGTAGGACAAAAATTGATATGGCAGGCAATCGAAAAAATTAAGCTTATACAGGAAAGGCTATTAGCAGCTCAAAGCCGTCAGAAGTCTTATGTAAATAATCGACGGCGAGACTTGGAGTTTCAGGTTGACGACTAGGTATTCCTAAAGGTATCACAAATGAAATGTGTTATGAGGTTCAGTAAGAAAGGAAAACTTAGCCCTTGGTACATTGGACCATATAGGATCATACGCAAGGTAGGCCAAGTAGCATATGAGTTAGACTTGCCTTCGGACTTGGAGTCTGTACATCCAGTCTTTCATGTGTCTATGCTCCGTGAATGTATCGTAGATCCTTCCAGAATCGTGTCAGTTGACAACATGCAGGTCACAGAGCAGCTATCATATAAAGAAACTCCCACTGCTATATTAGACATACAGGTTCGGTGAAAGTACTTTGGAAAAACAACAATATGGAATAAATGACTTGGGAGGCCGAGGAAGACATGAAGTCTAGATACCCTCGCTTATTTCCTCCTCCGGAGAAGGGTCCGACTGAGACATCACAACCTTAAGGTACGTGTATGGATTCTTGTGTTAGTTATTTTCATTGGTCGTGTGAGGTCATTGTCGTTATTGATGATTGTGGTCCTATGTGGCGTTGAATTATTGAGTTTCTACTGAAAGGATTGACAGTAGTACTGTTAGAAAGGAGACTCTACCAAAATTTATATAGATCTCAGGGAGTTGAACATTTGAGGACAAATGTTTCTAAGGGGGGAAGGATGTTACATCTCACATTTTCATACGTTAAAGTTTCCTCTTCAGTTAATCGATGTAGACTCGGGGGTGAGATTATCTTGAGATTAACGTATTTATGATATTTATAACAAGCAATAAGTAAGTTCCATGAAGGATAAAGGGTACACGAATTAAAAAAAATGAGTTTAGTTGAAGGTTGTCAATTTGGGATAAAATACGGTCCGAGCTATAATACCCAATATTTATGGACCAGTACGTACAAGGTATCATATGACTATGATAGTATGATGTATAAAGTATATTAAAAATGAGTATTTTAAGTAATTTGAGATAATTCTGAATTGTGTGGGTAATTGGTTAATTACCGAGTAACGAAATATTACCTAATTAAATTAATAAGTTAAGTGGATAAAGACTAAAATCTTCCCCCCACCCCCGTGGCAGCAAACCACTACTTAGACAAATGACTCTTAGTCATTTTGGTTAGGTGGAAAAGTTATGTGTTAATTACATAACACTTCATTTCTTATATCTTGAATACAAAACACTACAATCAGATTCCTACAAATTCCTTACAAAACTCTACAATCAGATTCTAAAACACTACATTAGATACGTGATTTCTTCAAGCAATTCCTACAAGTTTTCAACAAAACTTCTTGCAACCAAACAGTTCCAATGAGAATTACTAGCACCTTAGCAACGTAATATTTTGTGATTCTAAAGGAGTACGATGCAACCTTTTCCAAGAATATCATACGGATTTTTCCCTACTCCATGTATGTTAAGGATATCCCTTCTTTCTTTTTGGAATGATCCAAATGATACAAAAAGAAACGAGCAAACGCACAGTTTTCATAAACGACTCTATCCATAGAAATATTAGGGGTCTCTATGTTCTTGATTCCCCATGTAACATATTATTATATCTGATGTTCATGGGTCTCATAATAATACGCAGGTTATAAAGTTTATCCAAAATGAATATTGAGATTATTAACATATTTTCATGCATTTCGTTCATTTATACATGTATATTGAATGACCAGATGGCATTATATACATGTATTTATATGTATATATATGGGATATGGGAAAAAGGTTACGGCATTATATACGCACCACCACCTAATCAATTGGTATATATTGATGATTTTGCCCATAGTGGCCGAGATGATATGCTGGGAGGCCCTTAGAGGCTTGATGATGTCATGGACACCTATACCTATGCATGACACGACATTTACACGCACATACATGATATTATAATTGTTTCACGATTTGCAAAGTTATATAGACTTACAGGCGGAATTCCTTATTCAATGTTTCATCTATGTCTCTTGTGTACTGATTTTCATGTCTTACATACTCAGCATATTATTCGTACTGACGCCATATTTCCCAGGGCCTGCATTTCATGCCCGCAGGTGTAGGTAGGAAAGTTGGCGGTCCCCTTCTTAGGATCCTTGATCAGCGAGAGTTGACGTGCTCCACTTGATCCAGAGCTGATTTTGATTTCGGTACGATATGCTTGTATACATATATATATGGGTATGACGTGGCCCAGTACCGTCCTTGTACAGTTGTATTTTCTATTAGAGGTCTGTAGGCAGTATGTATTGTTGGATAGTATGTGGACTTGCCGGCTTCTATGTTTAGATATGTAGTTGTCTATAGCAGCCTTGTCGGCTCGCCCCACGTATTTCACACATATATGTACCTATGCCTTTTGGGCAGGTTTCTTTCATGTATGTTATTCAGGTTTATATCTTAGACGCATGCTTAGGGGTGTTCGACAAGTAGGACTTGGGAATCCGTCATGGCCCATCTGTTTGGGTCGTGTCATCGGGTGCCTCAAGACAACGTCCCAGTTCCACCCCCACCTCCACTAAGAGCGGCTCTACATCACGTGTTGCCTAATGAAGGATATGCAAGTGCCATTGTCCCGCCCCGCATTAGGGCGGGCAACTTTCAAACCACGAATGTAATGCTCACATTGTTAGAGCAACGGGGATTCTTCACCGGGGCTCCGAGTCAAGATGCATACAAACACTTGAAAGGTTTTGTGGACACTTGTTGGGGGAGTAAACAGACAAACGTCTCCGAAGATACTTTAACGTTGATGTTATTTCCTTTCTCTCTACAGGGGAAAGCCTTGTATACGCTAAAAATATTGCCAAATCATTCCATACATACATGGGATGAATCGGCGGAGAAATTTATTTCCAAGTTCTTTTCTCCCGGGCATATGGCTACTCTTAGAGACGAGATTCTAGAATTCAAACAAGAGCCCAATGAGCCGTTACATGAAATATGGGAAAGGTACTGAACTATGGTCAAATAATTCCCCAATAATGACATGACGGAGGTTATGATTCAACAAACTTTCTATCTGGTGATCAATACTACCAATCAATGCATGGTCAACCAACTTGCCGGTGGACATTTCATGACAACACCATATGCAGAAGCTTGTGAGATTTAGATGAAATAGAGGATACTTCATCAGCATGGAAAATTTGATCAAATGTTCCTCAAGGTGATCAAAATGTGATTCACCTACATAAAGAATTGCATGACCATGGGCAAGCCACTTCCAAATTGACCACCACAATGAATCAATTAGCCAAAGCTCAACTTCAACAAGTGCAAAATCCTAAGCAAGTCAATGCCATGGAGGGAGCTAGTATTATGGTGAACAAAAGAAGGCCCAAAGGTCCACAGGTGCCAAACCGAGTGGAGAATTATGTGCAAGAAGATAGTGTGTTTTATGAAGATGAATCTTACAATGAAAAAGAGGAGGAAGTGCAATATGTGAACAACTTTCAAGGGCAAAGAAACAACTTTCAAGGACCAAATCAACAACAATGGCGACCTCAAGGTAATCAAGGGAATTGGAATTCTAACAACCAAGGTAATCGGAATGGTGGCAACAATCAAGGGAATTGGAATAATAACAACAATCAAGGAAATTGGAGTGGTGAAAATAACCAAGGCAATTGGAGTCGAAATAATCAAGGATATTGGGGAGGCAACAACCAAGGAGGATGGAATAATAATCAAGGAAATCGGGGGTCGGGTTTTCAAAGTCCCCCGATGTATCAACAACCGATAAACCCGTCTCCTTATCCTCCCAATGGTCCATATTCTTCCAACAATTAGATGGGATGAATTGAGAACATGTTTAAGCAAATGATGGAGAAGAATGCCGACTTCGATACCCAACTTGCCTCTCACAATACATCTATCCGAAACTTGGAAGTCCAAATGGGGAAATCTCTCAAGCCCTAAACATTCGTCTTAAGAGGCACTACCAAGTGACAC
This sequence comes from Nicotiana paniculata, assembly GCA_005239505.1. Classification (NCBI taxonomy): domain Eukaryota; kingdom Viridiplantae; phylum Streptophyta; class Magnoliopsida; order Solanales; family Solanaceae; genus Nicotiana; species Nicotiana paniculata. The sequence continues at coordinate 23,670 of MDKI01080620.1, forward strand.
GCTGGTGAACCCAAAGGGTGGGAACAACACGGGACATGCCATGGCCGTTACTACAAGGAGTGGAAAAGGTGGGGATGTACCCACCTCGAATCAAAGGAAACTTGTGGATGATGAGCAAGTGGTTCAAGAATTGAGACCCCGAACAATGTGGTGAAAGAAAATGGGGAAGTGCGGATTGATACTAATGACAATGTAGAGGAAGCTCAAGAGGAAGTGAACCCGTCTAGGGATCACATTGTTGACATACTGAAACCGGTAGTGAAAAAGGCTAAGGCACCAATGCATAGACCTCCTCCTCCATATCCTCAAAGGATCGCCAAGCAAAACGGCGAGAATCAATTCAAAAAGTCCATTGACATTAGGAAGAGCCTATCTATCAATGTGCCATTGGTTGAAGCCTTGGATCAAATGCCCGGTTATGCAAAGTTTATGAAGGAATTAGTGATAAAGAAGCGATCGATGAATTTTGAAACTATAAAAGTGACGCATCAAGTGAGTGACATTGTGCAATTGTGCATTCAATGGATCCCATTTCCGATAGTTCGTGGACTTCTCCAGTTTAATGTCCCAAATAAGGGGGCATGAAGGTGGTCACCAATTATAAGAATGAGTTGATTCCTACAAGAACGGTGACCGCGTGGAGAGTGTGTATGGACTACCGTAAGCTCAACAAAGTCACAAGGAAGGACCATTTTACACTTTCCTTCCTAGATCAAATGCTTGATAGATTAGCCGGACGTGCTTTTTATTGTTTCCTTGATGGGTATTCCGGCTACAACAAAATTCTTATTGTTCTATAGGATCAAGAGAAGACTACCTTTACATGTCTTTATGGTACTTTTGCCTTCAAGTGGATGCCATTTGGGTTGTGCAATGCACCGTCAATTTTTCAAAGGTGTATGATGGCGATCTTCACAGACATGGTGGAGAATTATCTTGAATTACACATGTATGACTTCTCGGTGGTTGGGAATTCTTTTGATGATTGCCTCGCAAACTTGGATAAAGTGTTGGCAAGATGTGAAGAAACAAACTTGGTGCTCAATAGGGAGAAATGTCATTTCATGGTCGAGGAAGGAATTGTCCTTTGCCACAATATCTCAAAGAATGGAATTGAAGTTGACAAGGCAAAGATTTATTTATAAACTTCCACCTCCATCTTCGATGAAAGGCGTGCGGAGTTTCTTAGGTCACGCGAGATTTTACCGACATTTTATCAAAGATTTCTCTAAAGTGGTGAACTTGTTGTGCAAGATTTTGGAGAAAGATGCTAATTTCCACTTCAAATATGATTGCATGAAAGCCTTTGAATTTCTAAAGTTCGAGTTAACTACTAATCCCATTATCACCACTCCAAATTGGAGTGTCCCTTTTGAGCTCACGTGCAATGCAAGTGATATAGTGGTAGGGGCTATTTTGGGGAAATGTATCAACAAGATTTTCATCTAGTCTACTATGCTAGTAAGACCATGGATAGTGCCCAAGTCAACTACAGTGTTATGGAGAAAGAGCTCATTGCCATTGTCTTTCCTATGGAAAAGTTCCGCTCGTACTCGATGGGTGCAAAAGTCATTGTCCACACGGATCACGCGGAACTTTGCTATCTTATGAAAAAAAAAGATTCCAAATCCCGATTGATGAGATGGGTGCTTTTGTTTCAAGAATTTGATATTGACATCCAAGATCGCAAAGGAAGTGAAAAACAAGTGGCGGACCACTTGTCTCGTTTGGAGGAGGAGGGGAGGCCGCATGATGGCCTTGTATCAATGAATCCTTCCCCGATGAGCAACTCTTGGATATTTCAATGAAAGAGATGCCATGGTTCACGGATCTAGCAAATTTCCTTGTAAGTGGTATCACCCCAAATGAGTTCTCTTCAAACCAAAGGAAGAAGCTCAAACGGGATTGTCAAGACTATTATTGGGATGAACCTTACCTTTTCTGGATTTGTATGGATGAAGTGATTAGAAGATATGTGCCGGAGGAGGAACAAGTTAAAATTCTTGGGGCTTGTCATTCTTCTCCATATGGTGGTCACCATGGTGGAGCAAGAATGGTGGCCAAAGTGCTATGTTGCGGTTTCTATTGGCCCACCCTTTACAAGGATGCAAGTGATCTATTCAAGCATTGTGATGAATGTCAAATGGCTTGTGGAATCTCAAAGAAAAATGAAATTCCCCTCACCACCATTTTTGAGATTGATATTTTCGATGCGTGGGGTATTGACTTCATGGGTCCTTTTGTGAGTTCTTGTGGAAACACCTACATCTTGTTCGTGGTTGATTATATGTACAAATGGGATGAGGCCATTGCTCTACCCAACAATGAAGCGAGAAGTGTGGTGGCATTTCTAAAGAAGAATATTTTCACAAGATTTGGGACTGCAAGGGCTATCATAAGTGATGCGGGGTCGCATTTTTGCAACAAAGCTTTCGACACCTTACTCACCAAGTATGGTGTCACTCATAAAGTCACAACTCCCTATCATGCTCAAGCAAGCGGTCAAGTGGAAGTCTCCAACCGGGATATAAAGAGTATTTTGTCCAAAATAGTGAACGCTAAACGGACGGATTGGTCCAATAAACTTGATGATGCTTTATGGGCTTATAAGACGGCTTAAAAAACACCTATTGGAATGTCTCCATACCGGTTGGTGTTCGGAAAATCTTTTCATCTTCCAGTGGAACTTGAGCACAAAGCCATGTGGGATTTAAAGAATTTGAATCTTGAGTGGGATGTCGCCGCCAACTTAAGGGTGGTACATTTGAACGAGTTGGATGAGTTTCGGTATCATGCATACACAAGTTCGTCCTTATAAAAAGAGAAGATGAAATATCTTCATGACAAGTACATTTGGACAAAAAGAGTTTAAAGAGGATGATCTTGTGTTGTTGTTCAATTCACGGTTACGGATGTTTCCCAGAATGTTAAAGTCTAAATGGAGTGTCTCGTTTGAGGTTGTGTGTGTGACACCCTTTGGTTCTTCGGACTTGAAGAATAAAAATGATTAAGTGTTTAGAGTCAATGGTCACCTGGTGAAGCATTATCTCGAATGAGTTGGTGATGGCCATGTCGTGGAGGTAATTCATTTCAAGTGATGGTAATCTACGTCGTGCCACGATGTTAAATAAGGCACTTTTTGGGAGGCAACCCATGTTTCTTTTTTTTTTTATTCTTCTTCTTTAGATAGGTCTTATTTTGTGCTAACTAGTTTTGAAGTGTGATGCAAAAATGAGGATGCTTTACAAGAATCAAAGTGAGGACCGCACATATAATTATGTGGCCGCAGAACCTCCGAAAGGGTATTTTTGTCCGAAAATTCCAGCTCTGTATAAATAGAAGAGTTTCACTCTTTAGGTCAAGTTTTGACATCAGCAGCTACAATAGCCATTTTTATTTACTCCCTTTAGTATTTTTTGCCATTTTGAGCTTTTTGAACATAGATTTCTTTATATTGATTACCAATATGGGTTTAATTATCATTTCTTCTTCTATTCCTGCTGACTTAAGAATGAGTAGCTAGATTTTCTCAAGGGTTGTGAACCCTAGAGTGTAAACTTAATGGGTGTTTGATTTATTGCTTGTTTATGGTTGGGTGTTTATTATTTATCCTTGTTCTTTATTTTTATTGTAGAAGTAATGGTTGCAAACATTAGTTTACGCCTATTTGACTTGGTCTCTACTTGAGAAAGAGAGACTTGGTCTAGAAAAACTTGGCTAATTGGGGTAAATCAAGAGTTTGATAGTCCCAATTAAAGGGTTGAATCTAGAGATAGTAAACCCGACCTGAGCTTTGTATCAACTATTTTGTTCAATACCCATTTGAACTTGAGAAAGCCAAACTGGGAAAAATCACTACCGAGAGGTATTGAGTGGGTACTCGAATGTTGATAGCTATAATACACCCTGACCAATAAAACAAGCTTTAAAGTTTACAACATGTTAGGCAAACACCTAGGTGGATGTAGCCCTAGGCCTTTTACATCATTTGAAAAACAACAACAAAAACAATTTCTTAGTTTCATTACTTAATCTTGAAATCTTAAATTAGAATAGACGTAGAACAAGCATCAATTTGCATAAGTGTAACTTGAGATAGTTCCTACTCATACACTGCAATTTATACTCTTAAATCCCATGTATAGCTCCCTATGGAATTCGACCTTGACTCCTTGTTGGGTATTACTATTTCAATCGGCAGTTTCATAACCTTGAATTGAGGTGTGAACTTGGACGATATCACATATGCAGAGAATATCCACTAGAATATTCTTTTAAATGTCCTATTTGGAAACTAGCCGTTACAACTCTATCAAGGATGCTCGACTTCGACCTTGATCTTTGACGACTCCTTGACCTTGCTCCTTGCTAACTCTTCGATCGCAACCTTCATTATTTCTAAAACCACTTCAGCCTTGGGCAGGCCTCCATTGGAATCGTATTGGTGATACATGGTAGCCTATGAATGCCTCCTTAATGTTAATATGATTTAATCATATTAGAGATAAATTTTTTTGACCCATACAGTTAGTCCTTTCACTTATTGAGGTCGTCCTCGCAAGTGAGCTTAATGAGCGGATAATGTTGTTTTCAGTTGAACTTATCGAGTAAGCTACAAAATTCATAATCGTCGTATAGAGTAGGCCACGTGGCTCCATGAAATCAAGAGTCATTATGATGCATATTTCCGATATGTTGCCTTGATTCACGTGTGACCCTTGATTGAATTTACCGTTTTGATTCTGGTGCCAATTATGACGAGTCATTTTCGGGTTTAGTGTCATGACATCAATAAATTGTGGTTTTTGGACTTGAGTTTGAAGTTTGTTTCTCCTAAATTCCTATAGCGCCATCCTTATTGCTATTTTCTTCTCTAAAATTCCTTTCCTCACTCTGCTTCCTTACTCCATCTGCATACTTTCCAGCTTGTTATTCATCTTTACTACTTTGCAACATGTATAACTTACCATCAAATGCTGGTGAAGGGAGTCGTGTTCCTCCTTTAGCAGTTGTGTTTCCTTCTCATGGGGAGGGTGCTTCCGCCATTGTTGATGATGAAGCATTACCACCAGTGGAGGAAATAATCCCCCGCAATCATGACGCTAGGTCCGACCTCACCAAATCACCTGACGCCGTGCCTGGAATATTTCATTAGATGATGATGCCTAAGGAATTGGCGGAACTCAGGGCCAACTTCGGCCTTCCAAACTATGTCGAACTTATCCCGGCTGGCGAGGATGTGGTACAGATTCATCGCCCCGGATACTGCACTCTATACGCTTATCCTTTCATCATCGGTTATTCGTTCCCCCTCCTTTCATTGGAGGAGGAATTATGTCGTCACTATGGTGTCTGCCCTGCTTATCTTGCCCCGTATATCTACAAAATTATTAGAATGTTGATAAAATTTGTTGAGCTGGTTGGGGTCGAGGTGACGCTGCAGCATTTGGTTCATCTCTTCGCCCCTAGCTTCTATAGGGGGACCATGTTGAATCTTCGCCATCATGGAGGAAAATATTTGGTGGTGAAAATGGATGATAATTCCAGTCACCAGTTTTGGCTCAATTTTTTCTACATTGGGATTGAGTATGTGGTGGCTAATGTTGATGGCTTTCCAAAGGCTTGGAATTACACGCGCAAGTGCTCGTTTTTTGCTTGCGTTATTTTACTTACTTGGAGTTAGTTGAAGGACTTTTTCTTTCCTTGTACCCATCACTCAGCCTCCCTTTTTAGTCATGCGCATTTATGACTGGGTCGAGAAAATCCTCTCCCACGTCATAGGAATCCGCAACTGGCCGATCTTCATCAAAAAGTTCAGATTGGATTTTCCTCCGACAAGTAATTTTCCTTATTTACCCATGATCATTCCAATTTTCATTGTATGCCGACTCATTTTGCTAAATTTCAACGTTTGTTTCTTTCCGAGTTAGGGGGTCTTCTCAGAAGAGCCGGACACCGGTGCCATCCTTTCAGATAAAGGTTGCTGCCCCTTCGAATTCAGCCCCTATTGAGACTATTGTCGCTTCTATGCCGACCCCTTCCTCGACCGTCGCAGTCTAAGAAATTTCCCATGTTTCTTCCTCTACTTCTGCTCCTCAACTCCTTGCACTCATTGATGAGGGAGATGATAGCTCTCCTGAGGACGATAGTCTAATGCCTCATATGAGGAGAGTTAAGGATGTGGGAGGAGAAAGGGCAGTAGTCGTCGACTTAGAAGAAGGTGACTTCGTTCTTCAAGAGACAGCCACAGTGCATGTTGGAGAGAGCATCAAGGTGGGCTCCGAGGCCCGCACTTGGAGGAGATGAACACGAGTGCATCGATGCATCCTGAAAGGGAGACTGTCGAGGGAGAGATGCATGATGATAGCCTCGCATTTCCGAGGCAAGGGGAAGCTTTATCTTCTAGGGTTTCCGTAGATCTTCCTTCCTCTCTTGATGGCAGAGAGAAGTCATTGCTGAAGAGGACACTGGATCTGATTTTGATATGGATTTGAACGAGTTGAGAATGATCAACAAGGGACCTCAACTTGTGGTGAGGTTAGAAGGGGGTTCCAGAATTATTACAATCCCAATGAATCGTAATCTTCTTGTAAATACCGAGGAAGTAATCCTTTCCCTCAGTCCTCTTTGTTCTGAGGTTGAGGGTACGACCCTCGATATGATAAATGATAGCACTCTATCAAATAACATTGCTGGTCTTGCTCTCCGGATGAGTTTGACTATCGTCTATTCTTTTCCTTATGCTTTGATTTATTTGTAAGTTTTAACTTCCTTTTCTATGTTTTGCAGACGGTTATTCTATAGATTGAGAGTGATCGTCGGGAGAGAAGACATTAAGACATTTACGTGAAGCTGAAAGACAAGTATATAATGTGCCTTGGAAAGTACCAGGATCTCCGGTGTCAACTTCGCGAAGGCAGCGACATGCGGGTCCTGAGGGAGGACGTAAACAAGAGGGAAGAGGAGTTGGTGCAGGATGTGGGGAAATGTAGCATCCTTGAAGGGATTTTAAGGAGCAAAGATAAGAATCTTAAGCTTAGTAAGGGTGTAGAGGCCCAATGCAGCGATCTCAAAGCCCTAGTGGTCCTGCTACAAGGTCAACTCGAAGAGAGCCAGTTCAAGGCAGAGTCTCTTGGTGGCGAGATCGCTAGGAAACAAGTGGAGCTTGATAAGGAGGAGTCTGATCGGTTAGAGGCTCAAAGGAGGGTGGAGTTCCTTGAAGTGTCAAATTGAACCCTTTGTTCTGAATGAGAAAATGACTTGTCGACGGTGAGGGCTAAAAAAGAACGGCTCGATGAAAGGATTGGGGAGTTGGAAAAAGACACCTTTGATATTTATGATCAAGTTGCCGCTCCAGAGGCAAAGAAGTCCAAACTTCTTGCACAGACTTCTTCCTCTATGGCTTCCCCAACATTTCATGTGAGCTATATGAAGAATGGATCCATGTCGAGGCCCTATTGGATCTGCTTCGTGAGTTTCATGTGGCAGGCTCTATTTCTACCGCAAACTTTAAGGATGCTCAAGTCAAGGCTCGGGTAGCTTGCGGAAACAACCTGGCTATGCCTCGCCCTGGCGAAGAAGACGAGGACGGGGAGGATGATGTAGATAGCATTGAGGATGAGGCCCTGTATGATTCTATTTATCCTCAGGGCAAGGATAGAGAAGGCGTTGAAGATCGGGTCGGTGAAGACGTTGAGGATCGTGCTGGTGACGACCAGTAGTAGTTTGCTTTTATAATTTTGTGTTTTTTTATGGCGTCTTCAAGTTCCTTTGTAATAAAACTTTGTCTATAAATGTCAAAGTTTTTGTTTGCTTTCATTTGTCCTTTTCTTGTCTGTCATGATTTGCTTCTGTACTTTGCATGTTTTTCTCCTTCATACTTTTGATTTTGCCATGATTTGGGTTGAATAGATATGGGCCAGATCACTCCATTGTCCATATAGATCGAGTATGTCTGAGGGTCGATTGGTTAGGTTTGGACTTGGTCAAACTTAGCTTCTCGTTTGCTTAAGTTTAACCTTCTATTGAAATGTGGCCGAGGGCCGATAGATGTCATTTGAACTTGGTCGAGTTTTAACCTCTTGTTAAATATCGGTCGAGGGCCGGTAGATGTTATTCGAACTTGGTCGAATTATAACTTTTGTTAATCGCGGCTGAGGGTCGATAGGTGTTGTTTGAGCTGAGTCGAACTTAACCTTTTTATTAAGTGCGGCCGAGGGCCGACAGGTGTCGTTCGAGCTAGGTCGATCTTAACCTTCTATTAACGTGCGGCTGGGCTGATAGGTGTTGTTCAAGATGGGTCGAACTTAACCTCTTATTAATGGGCGGACGAGGGCCGATAGGTGTTGTTCAAGATTGGTCGAACTTGACCTTTTGTTAATGTGCGTCCAAGGGCCGATAGGTTTTGTTCGAACTAGGTTGCACTTAACCTTTTTTAATGTGCGGCCAAGGGCTAATAGGTTTTGTTCGAGCTAGGTCGAACTTAACCTTTTGTTAAAGTGCGGTCAAGGGCCGATAGGTTTTGTTTGAGCTGGGTCGAACTTAACCTTTTGTTAATGTGCGACCAAGGGTCGATAGGTTTTGTTCGAACTAGGTTGAACTTCCTTTTGTTAATGTGAGGCCAAGGTCTAATAGGTTTTGTTCGAGCTAGGTCGAACTTAACCTTTTGTTAAAGTGTGGCCAAGGGCCGATAGCTTTTGTTCGAGTCGGGTCGAACTTAACCTTTTGTTAATGTACGTCCAAGGGCCGACAGGTTTTGTTCGAGTTGGGTAAAACTTAACCTTTTGTTATTGTGTGGCCTAGGGCTGATAGGTTTTGTCGAGTTGGGTCGAACTTAACCTTTTAAATGACGCGGCCAGGGGCCGATAGGTTTTTCTGATAAACATAGGTTTCTTATTACTTTGACGTTGTTGCTCAGATTCCATGATTGGATAAAGTTATAAATTTTGGGCATGGCTGACGTTCCAATGTCCAAGTCTATATAGTCCCTTCATTTCTTGACTTGGAGAGTATTGAGGAGTTGGGAAATGAAAGAGATAAATAGTCCCTCCCTCGCATGCTTCTACTCGAAGTGTCCTTTTTGTCGCCTCATTAAAAACTTCCTTGAATAAACCCTAATGTGACAAAACTCAAGTGAGGGAAAAAGAGTACGACTTGGGGACACTTGTTCTTTTAGAAGTTGAAGTATTTGAGGTGGTTGTTGTTCCAATTGTTCAGTAATTATTTTCCTTTGATTGTCTCTAATTGGAAAGAACCCTTGTTTTCTTTAGCGATAATTTTGTACGGGCCGTCCCAGTTCGTTCCTAGTTTTCCTTCCCGTGGTTCTTTGCTCGCTTGAGTTTTGGCTTTGAGTACGTAGTCCCAGAATTTTAACAACCGAACCTTTGCTTTCTTGTTGTAATAACGTTCTACTTTCTTCTTTTGGCTGATCATCCTTATGTATGTCATATCTCTTCATTTGTCGATCTCATCGAGTTCCTGCCATCTACTCTGATCATTACTAGTACCGCTTTCGTGTGAGTACCTTAGGTTGGATTTTCCGACTTCGACTGGTATGGCTGCTTCGGTCCCATAGACCAGAGAGTAAGGTGTTTCTCCTGTGCTTGTCTTCAGGGTAGTTCTATATGTCCATAATACTTTTGGGAATATCTCCTATCACGACCCAAATCGATGGGCCGTGACGGGCACTCGGTACATTACCCAACCGAGTACCAATGTAACGTATCTTTCTTATTACATCATTACATACACATGACATACGGGCCTAATAGGCCAACATAATCCTTTATAAACTCAAAACATAGGTTGGCCAGGCCGTACAATCCTTTATATACACGACATATGTCTACAAGCCTCGAAGAGTACATAAACATCATAAGTCGGGACAGAGTCCCGCCTTACCAAACAATATGTGTCTAAATCAGACTAACCAACGAGCAACTCCGAAGCAAATGGAGCGCACCAACATCTTCCGCTGAGCTGATAGCCTACTTGGAGGGCTCTCGGCCTGTCTATCAGGACATGCGGCATGAAACGCAGCGTCCCTAGGCAAAAGGGACGTCAATACGAATAATATACCGAGTATGTAAGGCACATAAATAAATACATAAGAGACATGAAAGAGATATAGCGTAATTGACTCAACCTGTATGTCTGGATAACTCTGAAAATAGTAAATCACTTTTAGCATCATGTTATGCGTATGAATGTGATGTCGTGCATAGGTATACGTTTCATAACATCATCAGCCTCTGAGGGTATCCCATCATATCATAACACTGTGGGCAAAATAATCATCGTATACCAGCTGATCAGGTGGTGGGGTGTATATAACGCCATAACCTTTCCCATATCCCATATATAGGACCCCTATCGTGTTGTTATCAAGTGGTTTCAGAGCATAGGCTAATCAAGATTTCAATCTTGATAATCTTGGGAGGTTCTTGAGCAAAAAAAAAACGAAAATCAGCCCAAAAAAAAAAAGTCTTAGCACATTACTATTTTAGAATTAAAGTATTATTTGGTTTCCAAGTCGAGAAAGAAAACAAGAAGAGGGGATCCTTGTTCGTAAGAGCTCTCCCTGATCGAAAGTTCCTATTTTTCTGCCTCTTCGATCGTCTCCGACTCCCTAAAAAATAAGAGTACTTGGTGACCTAGATGGTCAGGGTCTTTCCTTTTCTTTCCTTATTCTTGTGGGTTTTAGGTTTTTTCCTTTTTCCTTTTAAACTAACCAATTCCATTCTTTCTAGGTTTGGTCTTTCACTTTCCTTTTCTTTTCTAACTCCTCAATTTTATCACTAAATGATTGTGACTTGTTAGGTTTATTAATAAATTTAAAGATTAACGACCAAGAGTTGCTTTGAGTGGAAAAAGGCAAAAGAGGTGAGAGTATTAGAAGGAAAAGACCAAACTTGAGAGATACATAATTCTTCTAATCTTTGTTCAAGACGTTTCAAACAGGTACTTATCGTGAAAGGAAGCGATTTATGACTCAACAGATTGAAAAGTCAAACTTACAGTATAGCGAATGGAAGGAAGACAATGGTAAAGTGATTTTTCAAACAAGAGCTAAAGTGATGTCCGCTATTTGTGCCCTTAGAATTGACAAAGAATATGGCTATAACTCAATTAGCTCTTATATGGTTGAAAGATTGAACTTGCCTTGTGTTGAGCATATTGAATCCTACATGTTGAGAGGAGTAAAGGTGGATAAAAGAGTGCTATTACTATTCTCTATTGGAAGGTATGAGGATGCATTTGGTGTGATCTGATTCCCATGAATAATTATCATATCTTGTTGGGAAAGCCATTGTATGTCTACAGAAGAGCTTCATATAGCATGGACAAAAACAGATACTCTTTTGAGGTTAACGGGAAGAAACTCATTCTTGGGCCTTTGACTCCCTTACAAATTTGTGAAGACGAAAAGACTGTTAAAGAGAATATGGAAAAATATGAGAGAGAAAATAATGAGAGGAGTAAGAGAGTGAATGTTTACATCCCAAGAGAGGAAAAAGGAGAGATTGTGTTGAGTGAAGAGAGTGGGATGTCAAGGGGGGAAAGAGTAAGCTTGAGAGGAAAGAAAATAGAGAGAAGGTCGTGAGATAGAGAAAAGATGTGAGGTAGAGAAACAAGAGGGTTTGAGTGAAGAAAAAGAAGAAAACCGTGGTGAG
>MDKI01068725.1:0-20590 GCA_005239505.1 Nicotiana paniculata
GTAAGAAATACTAGATTGTAGAAATTGATGTTCTTGCACTTCAATGGAATTTTCTCCTTCTCTGCTTTGATCCACGAAAAATCCCTCTTTAATTGTGTTTTAGGAGTCTATTTATAGGTTTAGGGTGAACCCTAACCGTGTAGGAGACTTCTATTTCAACCGGGAAATATTTAACTCGTCAAACTCGGACTTGGGCTAAACTGGGGACCCCGGGCGTTTGGGCTCTAGCGCCCCCCTAACGCCAGGGGGTGCCAAGCTTTTTGGGGCAAACGCCCCCCTAATGCCAGGAGGTGCCAGGCTTTAGGGGGCAAACGCCCGGCTATTGCCCGTGCGTCTCCTTTTGCATATTTTCGATGTATTTGCATCCCTTTAGCTCCGTTTTCATCTCCAATTCACCTACACATAAAATAAACTCCATTAAGCACATAACAAGTGTATTTTTATCATTAATGCGCATAAAATGTAAGGTATATCACATGTTAAACTATGCAATTTAGTCTCGCATCAATAGGCTTAAGCCCTCGAATCTGATATAATTGCCCAGCAATATCCGCACCTGTGCCCCTGGGACCGCACCTGCGGAAATATCATCGCAGGTGCGAAAACCCACTAAAAGGCCTGGGGTCGCACCTGCGGTCAAATGGTCGCACCTGCGGCTCCGTATCTGCGCAAAACAAATCGCACCTGCGATGACTGGGGGATTGGGCCAAGTCCGCACATGCGAGCTCCTCGTCACACCTGCGTGTCCGCACCTGCGGAAGGTCCATCGCAGGTGCGAGACACCAGAACCAGCAATGGTTCAGCTGTCTTCCAAGGTGCTAATATCATCCGATTGGCATCCGAAACATACTCGAGGCCCCCGAGACCCCGTCCAACCACACACACAAGTCATATAACCTAACACAGGCTCGCTCGAGGTTTCAAACCACATAAAACAACACTAAAACGATCAATTAAATTAAAAATCCATGAAATTCCTCAAAGCTTCTATAAACATTAAGTTTTGCATTTAAGGTCCGAATCACTTCAAACTAAGTCCGTTTCTTACCAAATTTCACAAATAACACATATAAATCATATCGAACCTGTACCGGGCTCTAGAACCATAATACGGGCCCGATATCACAGGTTTCACCTCAAATTTCATTTTCAAAAACCTTTATATTTTTCAAAAAACAATTTTCTTTAAAAATTAATTTCTCGGAATTGGGACCTCGGAATTCGATTCCGGGCATGCGCCCAGGTCCCATATTTTCCTACGGACCCTCCGGGACCGTCAAATCATGGGTCCGGATTTGTTTACCACAATCGTTGACTGAAGTCAACTTTATTCAAATTTCAAATACAAAAATTATCGTTTTTATCAGTTTTTTTCACATAAAGGCTTCTCGGTTACACGCTCGGGCTTCGCACGTAAATCAAGGTGAGATAGAAGGAGGTTTTCACGACCTCGAAACACAGAATCAACTAGAATATACGGGATGACCTTTTGGGTCATCAAAGTTTGAGCAGTTAATGAACACTAGCACACGAGGCATTAAAACAATCTCCCTAACCGAGGAAGATAGGAAGAGAATTTATGAACCCTGGAATTTTCTATCATTGTGAGGCTCTTTGGAAAACTCATACTACATCATTACTTAAAAAAGAAGATTCAAGAGCTATGGCGTCCAACGGAGAATTTTTCATTAATTGACCTAGGGGAAGACTATTATATCATCAAATTCAACAGAAAAGAAAATATGGAGAAGGCCCTTCATCAAGATCCATGGTTTATTAATGACCATTATCTTTCTATTTCAAAGCGGAAGCCAAACTTTGTAGCCACAAAAGAAAAATTAACTGTTTCAGCGATATGGACTATGTTATCACAACTACCAATAGAATTTTACGATGGAAAAATCTTTAAAAAATATTAAAAATGTCATTGGACGATTACTAAAAATTGATGTATGTACGTCAACCACAGTGTGGGGTCGTTATACCAGGCTTTGTGTGGAACTACCATTAGAATTTCCAGTGCAACCTTTTATATATATTGGTCGCCATAAGCAATATATTCACTATGAAGGTGAAAAATTTCTATGCAAGAAGTGTGGAAGACTTGGAAACACAATAATCCAATGTATTTATATTCAAAAGGATATTAAGAAAAGCTCATACCCAGGCAAAGAACAATCTACTACAAAAACGGAAGATCCAGAAAGGGGAATGGAAAAAAATTTCTTTCAATAAAGGTAAGAGTCAAGCTCCAAAGAACAATCCAAAAAGCTTCAACAATACAATGGAGAATCACAGTGGCCCAGGTATCACAGTTAAATTGTTCAATGCAAATACGGGTAAGCACAATCCAAAAATTGTTCAACAATACAATGGAGAATCACAGTGGCCCAGGTATCACAGTTAAATTGTTCAATGCAAATACGGGTAAGCACAATCCAAAAATTGTTCAACAATACAATGGAGAATCACAGTGGCCCAGGTATCACAGTTAAATTGTTCAATGCAAATACGGGTAAGCACAATCCAAAAATTGTTCAACAATACAATGGAGAATCACAGTGGCCCAGGTATCACAGTTAAATTGTTCAATGCAAATACGGGTAAGCACATAGATACTCAAATTGTGCAATATAAATAAAAAGATCCTACACAAAAACTGGAAAATAATAGTGTAAAAGCTCCTGCTAGCTTGGCTATGGGAAATACCACCATCCCAGTCCAAAACAACTTCTCACTCCTTGATAGCGAGCAAATGGTTTTGAGAAAAACCACTAATAATGAAAAATAAAATAATATAGAAATTTCCCATGCATATGAACACTTGTGAACTCAAACGGATGGCATGGACACGTTGGACACTAACGTGTCAATTTTTAATACTATCCAAAACAGTGCCATGCACCTAAATTCCCCTAAAAACTTAATTAACTCCTACATTAATTATAACTCTACACTGCCTATCAACCAATTAAACCAAAAGGCTGAAGCTAATCCCTCTATAAAATAATCTAGTAAAGATAAGTTGCCCCATAAATACGTAAAAAAAATACTCCCCCAAAGCATGTCGTCCAAATGTCCTCTAAAGATTCTTGTGAACAACAAATGGCCTCACCCCTAGAACACTAAATGGACACTATATCCATGGAAGATCTAGCTATAAAACAAACTCTTGGCCACTCAAACGACATGCAAATTAAAGATCCAACATTACCCTAGCTATCAATTTAACGACCCGATCGGTTGTTTTGAGCTATAGAATGTCGTTTGGCGGTTTAAGGCCATGAACAGCTTCATTTCAGGTATTATGACTTGTAGGCGTGGTCGGAACTGAATTTCGGGAAGTTCAGAGTCGAATTGGAAAGAAAGTTCTCATTTCGGAAGCCTTAGGTTGGAAGAATTGACTAAGATTGAATTTTTGAGTAAACAAGCTCAGAATCAGGATTTAAAGATTCCAACAGGTTCATATGATGATTTTGGACTTGGGCGTATGTTCGGAGCGGGTTTTGGATGAACCGGGAGCATTTCGGCGCATATTGTGGAAGTTAGTATTTTGGAAGAAATTTCACAAGTCTGGGTTGAAGTGCATTTCAGTGTTATTGATGTTCGTTTGGGATTTTGAGTCTTGGAATAGATCTGTATGGTGATTCTGGTGTTAGAAGCGCGACCAGAAGTGAATTCGGAGGTCTGTAGGCCATTTTGGAGTCATTTGGCTAAAGTTAGAAATTTGAAGGCTTTTAAGAAGTTTGACCGAAAGTGAAAGTTTTGATATTGGGGTCAGATTCTGATTTCGAAAGTTGGAGCAGGTCCGTAATATTGAATGTGACTTGTTTGCAAAATTTGGGGTCAATCGGACGTGATTTTATAGGTTTCGACATCGAATGTAGAAGTTGAAAATTTCAACGTTCATAAAGATTGAATTGAGTTGTGATCTATTGTTTGGATGTTAGTCGATGTGATTTGAGGCCTCGAGCAGGTCCATGTGATGTTGTGGCACTGGGTAGTGTGATTAGACGGGGTCCCGGGGGCCTCGGGTGTGATTCGGGGTGGTTTAGGATCATTTCCTCATGGGTTGCTGCTGCTGGTTTCTGGTGCAGCTGGTGTGCATTGCAATCGTGATCGTTGGCATGCGTTCGCGTAGAAGAAAATTGGAGGCTGCTGGGATTGACCTACGCGAACGCGGGGCTTGGTGTGCTAACGCGTAGAGGGAAATTTGGAGCTGGGCTAAGGGCCGTTTGGCCTATGCGAACGCGAAGGGCGGAGTGCGATCACGAAGAGGAAATTATGGAGGCTGTGAGTTTCACGATCGCGAAAGCGTTCCTGCGATTGCATAAAAGGGTCGGGCTGGGCTGTGATGTGTTTTAAAACGGGTTTTGGCTCATTTTTATCTCAAATATTTCATACGGCCGATTTTGGAGAGCTTCAAGGGAGGATTTTCATCAAGCAGCTCTAGGTAAGTGGTTTCTTCCCATTTATTAGTTAAATATATGATTATATGCGAATTTGGACATGGGAATTTGTAGAAATTTGGGATACTGAAGAAAGACCTAGAATGTGTATTTTTGGATTTTGACCATGAATTTGGGCATGAAATTGAAAGAGAATTATATATTTCAGTTCGTATAGTTATGGGTAATCTTTATCATTGAAAAATTTCAGAATCCGGGCACGTGGGCCCGAGGGAAATTTTGTCGACTTTTCGAGTTGAGTTGGGAATTTATATAAATTGAATTGTTATAAGTATTAGAGTATATTTTCATTGGTTTTCCCGTTATTTGTATAGTTTTGGGACATCGTGCATCAATGTGAGTCGTCGGAAGGGCTTGGAGGCCGGTTATGAATCTTCGGAGCGAGGTAAGTCTCCTTTCTAACTTTGTAAGAGGGAATTGTCCCCGTAGGTGAAATAATTAAATACGTGCTACTGTGTGTAGGGGATACGTATGTATGAGGTGACGAAAGTCCGTGCGTAGCCACTATTATGATTATGTCCAGGTAGTCTAGGACCCAAAAGCATGTTTTATTTGCCGTACTTATAACTTTACTGACGAATTTAAAAAATGTTTAAACCTTATCGAACTTGACAAATGAATTTCTAGAAAAGATTTAAATACCATCTTTGTGACCATTAAAAGAGAAATTGTCATTTTCTTGGGTAATTGTTTTCCCGATATAGTCGGGGTGGACTGTTTGAATGTGTATGCTTATGTGTGACCACTTCGAAAATTATATTCCGCAAGCGGGGTGATTTCTTTCACTACTCTCATGGGAGCGGGTCGTACGCCACAACAGGTTAATAGATGCATCTATGGTTCACGTCGTTCGACCCTTCCGCAATGCACAATTTACATTTATGTTGGTTCAGGCCGTTCGAACCTCGACATTTCTTGCGCATGATATCTGCTGGATACCATCTGTGATTTGAACTGTTTAATTATCTTAAGGTATGAGTGGTTAACTGAGATGACGGAAACTGGGATTTATAATTTATGGAAGAAGTTGTACTTACCTGGTGTTATATGTTATTTGATAGTAACATCCATGTTTGACATCACACTTGATTATATTAATTTGACCTCTAGTGAGTTTCAAAGTCGACCTCTTGTCACTACCTCTTCGAGGTTAGGCGAGATACTTACTGGGTAAACGTTGTTTTCGTACTCATGTTACACTTGCTGTGCATTTTGTTGCATAGGTACATGTATATCTAGTGGCCTCACTTGGCGTTGTGGCATGGTTGATATGGGGACTTGGGTGAGCCTCACCTCTCGAGACGACCCGCAGCCAGCAGAGTCTCTTTTAGCGTATTTTGAGTTGTACTTTATTTACCGTCCCGTTTGTATTCTGGACGGTTATTGTATTTCATTTGATTTTCTTAGAAATTGCTCATGCACTTCTGACACCGGGTTCTAGGGTGTATTTGTTAATTGAGGTGTTAAAACCTTGTTATTTACTCAGTAAATTTTTATCGATTTTCATATAATGAAATGAAAGGAACGATTTCAATATAATAAAATGGGAACTTAATTAACTAAAGAGTGTTGGCTTGCCTGACTGTGGTGTACCGCTACCATCACGACCTTAATGGATTTTTGGGTCGTGACAACGTGGTATCAGAGCACTAGGTTCCCTTAGGTTTCACGAGTCATGAGCAAGTCTAGTAGAGTCTTGCGGATCGGTACAGAGACGTTTGTACTTATCTTCGAGAGGCTACAGGACAGTTAGGAGTACTTCACTTCTTGATTCCTTATCGTGCGGTTTGATTCCTTTGAGGCTTATGCCTACATTTCTTCTTACTCAATCTTACACGTCACGAAGCGCTTGCTATAAATCGAGAATTTGAGGAATTTTAATGGTACTACAGATATGGTGCGTGATGTTTTTCCATACATAGTTGGTTGGGGCCATTGTCATTACTCTGCGGGAGGATATTATGTTGTTTCAGCTCAGTAGTTGTGTTTCTGAGAGCTTTGAGGATATGCTCAGGTTGTTATGATGCTTATGATTGGTTATCGCACGGTATCAATATGATGATAGGATGCTTGCCCATATGTCGGGGAAATGAATGACTTGATAGGAGTTCTACTCGGAGCGTGATTCCGAGATTTCAGTACTTGCCCATATGGTATTGAAGGATCGGCTGTCAGAGATCATGGTGTGCGGTGGTTCAGGATTGAATAGGTATTTCTAATGTTGATGGCTCGAGAAGGGGGATCTTCAAAAAGGGTTGCGGTTGGTAGTGATCTATTGGTTCAAATGCTGCAGACATGGGTATTGATTTGAGGCTGCAACTGGGCAGAAAAATATGAGGAAGGACATGTGGGAAGTGTCAGGCAATGTTTAAATTTCTAGAAGGCCAGGTGTAAACGGCGGGAGTCGAGTAGTTTCTTAGAGGAGTGAGTTTAACCAAAGTGGGAGAGTGGTCGCGTAGCATATGAGTTATGTTGTAAGATAGCTGCACATCTTGAGTATAAGTTTGGAGCGATTTGAGAATTTTAGTGGACGGTGGTTAGGTCCACGGGCTTAAATTGACATATTGGCAATTTCGGCGGAAGATTGGATACAACAGAGAGGAGTTTTTTTTATATGAAGAAGGATGCAGCGTAGCTGTGAATTAGAAGATATTGTCGCGCATTTAGTAGATGTCCATGAGGAGTGGACAAACTGGTAAAGTTGGTAAATGAGAACGGGTGTAGGATGGGGTATTGATGTCATAGAGATTGTGCAGTACAACGTCGTTGAAAGGTGTCAGTTGATAATTTTCGCAGGTGGGTTATCTTCTATGAGAAGGTTAGTGGTTTCGTGGTTGGCGGAGTTTTCGCGAGGGATTTTACTGACTATTCAGCAAGAGGTCGTATATGAGAATGTGGTTAATGACTCAGAGTGCTTGTAAAATTCTTACGGAAGGATTTCAAGGAATTTGGCAAGTTGGTTATGCAGGATCATGTCAACAATGAAGGAAGATTCTCGGTGAGTTCCATAATTGTGTAATAGCGGTTTCAGGATAAGTGGGAGAGTTCCACCTTCCTACGATTGGGTTGCATGGTTATCTACTGGCAAAAATTCTGGTTATCAACATATTTGTGGGTTATTACAGCTAAGGGAATAAGACATGAATGGTAATTGAGCATAAGATTTGATAAATGTGTGCAAAGGTTGGCCTTATTGAATCAGGTTTAGGCTTTGGAAAGATTCAGGATTTATGCTTAGTACAGAGTAATTTGCAAGGGAAGTGATTCAGTCGGGTGCTTATTTAAGATGGGTGTTCAGGTACCAGCGAAGCCGTGGAGTTGATTATATTTGGGACCAAGTCAGAGTGGGTGACTCTCAACAGCGGTCCTAGTAGATTCAAAGGTTAGAATGTGGTGTCTAAGGATTTCAAGCCCACGGTATGGTTAAGAATCGAGCTTTCGTAGCAGAATTTTGAGAAAGAGAATATGGGTGGAGTCTATGTTATCTTCGGTGTGCAGAGTAGAATTTGGAGGAAAAAGGAGAAAATGACTTCGAGTTTGTAGAAGGGTTATCGGAATGGGTATGCTGGTCGAAGATGTGAATATGCGTGCAAGGAGAGCATGAAATGATTCATGGGCTTAGAGACAAAGTAGTCTCGTGGAATGAAATCACTCGAAGGTGAGTGCGAATCAGATTAAGGTATAAGATAGGTCGTGTTATATGAGCTTATGGAAGGTTTAATTGAATCTCGCTGCGGTATTGTGGCGGTGTTAGCGTATGGGCATTGTGAGTTATTGTTCATCTTGACCTATGGCTTGAGCCAAGTGGGGCAGTCTGCTGGTTATAGGTTGACGCGCGGCTAAGTGTCGTATCAGTTTCAGTTTGGGGTATTCGGGTGAATCAGTTATGTCCGGCAGAGGTGGAGTTTGAGAATGACGCACGTAATGGAGATTTGGAAAAGTGTAGGCAGATCCCAGAAGGATTATGGTGGCATAGGCTATTACATGAGGATTTGCATGTTTTGTGATTATGAGAATTCACTCGTATGTCGTTATGGTTCTCTTAAATTGAGTTAAGTAAAAAGTTTCTATGTGATAAAGTGTTCGCCCTAATAGTGGTTCCGGAGTTATGATGGAATTATTGTGCTATTTCATATTGGCGTGTTAGGTGCAGTGAGCAGCATGAAATTTGAGGTAAGGATCAAGGTTGCGGTTCGGTATTGAGAAGGATTTCACGAGCTCGAATGAGCAAGGAAAGGGATTTGGATGTTTAGAGTAACGCGGTATCATCTTCAGCGTCACTTGAGATCGGAGGTGGTGTAAGAGGCTTTGCGTTCTGGTTGCAGGTTTCTTGGTTGGCTTTACAACATTAGTGTGATTGGTGGTATGGATGTGCAGACTTGTTACCTTGTGTGGAAGGTCGTGGGAGCGTGACCACGGGAAGATCGTATGAGTGTGACATATAGTCACTTAATTGATTGAAGATTCATACCAAGTATAAATGAGTATAATATTGTTTATTTGAGAGTTTATTCCTAGAGGGCGCTCGGTTCATTTGGTTGCAGATATAGGGATTTTTCTCTGGCTATGATGGTTGTTCTTGCATTTTATGAGAAAAGTGGGTTATTATGGACCCGAGTAAGTTCATTAGCCTAGTTCGGTGTGAGCGGAATCGGCTCGAAGGTTGTGAATGGATTTAAATATGATTATGGGATCCATGTAAGTCAGAGGTGTTCTTTTCAGTATGGCGCTTCTCTCGGAGGGATATTAGAACATCAGAGGTTGTTCCATCTTCGTTCATTTCAGATAATATTCTGTTGTGCCGTGTGAGTTTTGAAGATGGATTGATAATTTCTTATGTGTTGATATTCCGCGTAGTGATGATGTTATGTGAGCAGGATAGCTCTTGAGATTTCGAGTATATGTATCGCACCTCAGCTGTGCTTGAGTTTAGTAGCGTATGGCTCTATCAATCTCCCCAGGATAGTATTATGCACTTAGCGTGCTTGTGACCGATATTCAATATTTTGTGGTAATGAGAAATTTAGCTCGGTGTGTATCTCCTTATGTAAATTTTATGTGTAGATCGGGTGGCACGCCACCGCGGGTATGTTATTTGGATTGGGTTGCACGCCGCAACAGTGTGATGATGAGTAAGGTTCCCTATAGTTATTTTTCTTGTTGCTTCCTATTTTCTGAGAAAGGTTTATATTAGTTGCGTGAGTTGAGTAGTCCCTTCCTGAGTCATTTATTTATGTATTATGTTTGAGTTAAAGCCCATTTGCACATTGAGGCATCATGTGAGGTTGTTGGTCATGTCTGGGGTGACTTGTTGTCTGAGCAGTTCATACTGGGTGAGACGAGATTATGGATCAGGGATCAGTGCGATAAGATTATATGAAGTATAGTAAAGGACAAATACCATTATTTGGTTCGTAATGAGGTGATGACTGTAGTCAAGAGGAGAGATTCAATGATTGGTTAAATATGCAGTTGGTTTTGAATTTCTACATCTCCTTCGTTGTGGTGGTATAGTAAGTGTTATAAAAAGACCTATATATATGTCATGAGGTGCATTGGGAGCATCAGATTCGTGGAATTTTGGTAATTAAGATCATGGAATGTCATTATGGTTAAATGATGAATTATGCGGTGTATGGTGCTAATTCAGCAAAGGCATGCAATCATGTTCTGGTACCTCGTGTAGTGATTGATTCGGTGTTCATATATTGGAAACAGGCATGGCAGAGAATTTTGGGAGTTGGAATTGGATTTTGAGCTTATTGCATGGATAAAAGAAGATATCTTCGGATTTGATCGAGTTAATGCGCTCAGCTGAGTGATGGAAGCACAGGTAGGTGCACGAAGTGTTAAACGGTGATTTCAGATAACTGCAGAGCAGTTTTTAGCACGTTCGAGGACGAACGCATGTTTAAGTGGGAGAGAATGTAACGACCTGACCGGTCGTTTTGAGCTCTAGCGCGTCATTTGGCGGTTTAAGGACATGAGAAGCTTCATTTCAGGTATTATGACTTGTAGACGTGGTCGGAACTGAATTTCGGGAAGTTCAGAATTGAATTGGAAAGAAAGTTCTCATTTGGGAAGCCTTAAGTTGGAAGAATTGACTAAGATTGAATTTTTGAGTAAACGACCTCAGAATCAGGATTTAAAGGTTCCAGCATGTTCGTATGATGATTTCGGACTTGGGCGTATGTTCGTAGCGGGTTTTGGATGACCCGGGAGCATTTCGGTGCATATTGTGGAAGTTAGTATTTTGGAAGAAATTTCGTAAGTCTGGGTTGAAGTGCATTTCAGTGTTATTGATGTCCGTTTGGGATTCCGAGTCTTGGAATAACTCTGTATGGTGATTCTAGTGTAAGGAGCGCGATCGGAAGTGAATTCTGAGGTCCGTAGGTCATTTTGGAGTTATTTGGCTAAAGTTAGAAATTTGAAGGCTTTTAAGAAGTCCGACCGAAAGTGGAAATTTTGATATCGGGGTCGGATTCTGATTCAGAAAGTTGGAGCAGGTCCGTAATGATGAATGTGACTTGTGTGAAAAATTTGGGGTCAATCGGACGTGATTTGATAGGTTTCGGCATCGAATGTAGAAGTTGGAAATTTCAAAGTTCATAAAGATTGAATTGAGTTGTGATCCATTGTTTCGATTTTATTCGATGTGATTTAAGGCCTCGAGCAGGTCCGTGTGATGTTGTGGGACTGGGTTGTGTGAATAGACGGGATCCTAGGAGGCCTCGGGTGTGTTTTGGTGTGGTTTCAGATCATTTCCTCATGGGTTGCTGTTGCTGGTTTCTGGTGCAGCTGGTGTGCATTGCGATCGCGGTCGTTGGCATGCGATCGCGTCGAGGAAAATTGGAGGCTGCTGGAATTGACCTACGCGAACGCGGGGCTTGGTGTGCGAATGCGTAGAAGGAAATTTGGGAGCTGGACCAAGGGTCTTTGGCCTATGCAAATGCGAAGGGCGGAATGCGATCGTGAAAAGGAAATTATGGAGGCTGTGAGGTTAGCCTTCACGATCACGAAGGCATTCCTGCGATCACATAGAAGGGTCGGGCTGGGCAGTGAAGTGTTTTAAAACGGGTTTTGGCTCATTTTTACTCAAATCTTTCATAGGGGCTGATTTTGGAGAGCTTCAAGGGGGGGTTTTCATCAAGCAACTCTTGTTAAGTGGTTTCTTCCATTTATTAGTTAAATACATGATTATATGCGGATTTGGACATGGGAATTTGTAGAAATTTGGGATTTTGAAGAAAGACCTAGAATGTGTATTTTTGGATTTTGACCACGAATTTGGGCATGAAATTAAAAGAGAATTATATATTTGAGTTCGTAAAGTTATGGGTAATTTTTATCTTCAAATATTTTCAGAATCCGGGCACGTGGGCCCAAGGGAAATTTTGTTGACTTTCCGAGCGGAGTTGAGAATTTATATAAATTGAATTGTTATATGTACTAGAGTATATTTTCATTGGTTTGCCCGTTATTTGGATAGTTTTGGGACGTTGTGCATCAATATGAGTCGTCAGAAGGTCTTGGAGGCCAGTTATGAATCTTCGGAGCAAGGTAAGTCTCCTTTCTAACCTTGTAAGAGGGAATTGTACCCGTAGGTGAAATAATTAAATATGTGCTACTGTGTATGGGGACTACATACATACGAAGTGATGAGAGTCCGTGCGTAGCTACTAGCTTATGTCCGGGTAGTCTAGGACCCAAAAGCATGTTTTATTTGCCGTACTTGTAACTTTACTGACGAATTTAAAATATGTTTAAACATTATCGAACTTGACAAATGAATTTCTAGAAAAGATTTAAATACCATCTGTGTGACCATTAAAAGAGAAATTGTCATTTTCTTGGGTAATTGTTTTCCCGATATAGTCAGGGTGGATTGTTTGAATTTGTATGCTTATGTGTGACTGCTTCGCAATTTATATTCCGCGAGCGGGGTGATTTATTCCACTACTCTCATGGGAGTGGGACGTACGCCATGACAGGTTAATAGATGCATCTATAGTTCGCGTCGTTCGACCTTTGGCAGTGCACATTTTACATTTATGTTGGTTCGGGCCGTTCGACCCTCGGCATTTCCTGCGCATGATATTTGCTGGATACCATCTGTGATTTGAACTGTTTAATTGTATTAAGATATGAGTGGTAAACTAAGATGACGAAAACTGGGATTTATAATTTATGGAAGAAGTTGTCCTTTCCTGCTGTTATATGTTATTTGATAGTAACATCCATGTTTGACATCACACTTGATTATATTAATTTGACCTCTAGTAAGTGTCAAAGTCGACCTCACGTCACTACCTCTTCGAGGTTAGGCGGGATACTTACTGGGTATACGTTATTTTCGTACTCATGCTACACTTGCTGTGCATTTTGTTGCACAGGTACATGTATATCTAGTGGCCCCGTTTGGCATCGTGGCGTGGTTGATATGGGGACGTGGGTGAGCTGCACCTCTCGAGACGACCGGCAACCATCAGAGTCTCATTCAGCATATTGAGTTGTACTTTCTTTACCGCCCTGTTTGTATTCTGTACGGTTATTGTATTTCATTTGGTTTTCTTAGAACTTGCTCATGCACTTGTGGCACCGGGTTTTGGGATGTATTTGTTAATTGAGGTGTTAAAACCTTGTTATCTACTCAGTAAATTTTTATCGATTTTCATATAATGAAATGAAAAGTAACGATTTCAAAATAATAAAATAGGAACTTAATTAACTAATGAGTGTTGGCTTGCCTGACTGTGGTGTCCGACAATCACGACCTTAATGTATTTTTGGGTCGTGACAATCAATCTCCCTCTCACCACTGATAACTCTAATTCCACGTTTGCCAGTGGCTTTTTAAATTGGAAAAAAGTCCAAAATTGTCCCTCTACTATGGTATATAGTTTAACTTTGTCCCCCATTATACTTTTCATTCAGATCCACCCTTATCGTTAACAAACTTTCTAGAATTTCCCTTAACTCTAACGTCCGTCCATCGTGGTACACAATCCCTCTATTAATTTATTCATGTTAGCTACTATATCAGCAGATCCCACACACTAAACCCACCCCCAATTTTAATACCTGGTTCGAATTAAAGCCGGCCCTGATTTTTACCCATAACCCGGACCTTATTTTCCCCGTAATTTAGCAATATGGGACCCACACCCACCCTCATTGTCTTCTTTCATCTCTTCAAAATTTCCATTCCCACCATTTCTTAGCCCGACAGACATACCGGCCCCATCATACACATAAAGAACATGCCAATATCATTGATGCTAACAACATGCATCTTTTTATTTGCAAACACAAACCTGGGTCAAATTTCTCAGACCCTTCCAAATTAAAATATATAGGTAACTCTTTGTGATACCAATTTCATGAAAATGACATAAAATCAACTGCCCATCTGAGTTAGATAGCTTAAGATGACATAAAATCAACTACCTAATAGAGTTATACAGCTTAAGACTTTAGCAACACACAAAAAAAGGTAATAAATTAAAGCATACACTAAAATGGAGATGAGACTTCTTAAATTTCAAAAAAAAAAAATCTATGTATAAGACACCTCTTAAATCTCCTATTAAATCTAATAGATCAGATTTATTTGGGTAGAAAGAAAAGCACATATGGCCATATTTAAATTGAAAGACTCAAACTTAAAACAAAATTGAAATCAGATTTTTGAATTTTTTAAATATTTTCTATAGTTTTGTGCATGTCACTCCATGGATCTCGGTGTATAGATTTAGTCGGTTCTTTGCTATTTGTTTACCTTTGAAATCAGATATGGGTTTTGAGAAAGTAGGGAAAGAAATGGCTTTCCTTTGAAAATTTTGGTCGCCGGAGAAGAACATGAAAACGTGAAGAAATAGAAAAAGAGGGGAAAAAAGTGAAAGAAAGAAAAGAAAGAGTAAAAAATATTTTTCTATGACTTTTAGCGTGTGGGACCTGATGATATGGCAACTGACATGGACAGATTAATAGCGTGTGGGTGCCACGGTGGCGGGACGTTAGGGTTAAGGGCAATTCTAGAAAGTTTGTTAACGGTAGGGTTGGATCTGAACGAAAAGTAAAATGGGGGACAAACTTAAACTATATACCATAGTTGAAGGGTAGTTTTGGACCAATACAATGTCACGACCCAAATCCCAATTTAGGTCGCGATAGCGCCCAACTTCAATGTCAGGCAAGCCAACCTTAATTTACTAGTGATCACTTTTTAATTTATAAATAATTCACCATACTTAAGAGATTTTTTTCTTTCAAAGCATAAATTCGAAGTAAATTAGTGACTTAGACGACCAAAAGTGAGCAACAAATATAGTAAACACCACCGATAGTTACAACCCAAAAGAATAGAATATTCACTATGTGGGCATGCCAGGAACTGGCGTCACAAGTCTACGGGCATCTAATAGAAACGGGTATCCAAAAGAAAATACAAGTTTACCCTACTGTCTGAAGAAAAATAATACAGACATAGCACATAATAGGCCGAAAGCGTACGGACGAAACGTCGCGAAAAATAAATGTGCACTCCGAGGGTCGAACGACTCGAACCATAGATGCATCGATTACCCCGCTCGCGAATCGAACATGCGACGCAGTTGACATAATAGTAGGTCTATCCCGCCCACGAATCATACATGCGACGCGGGTGCCGTATACATACACATAATTTTTCAATATTTAGGGATTTAACATATATTGTACGTAAAAGCAAGAACTTAAGCAATATGATTTTTGAACATAACTTCCTAATACTTTCACACCAAATTCAAGGATACTATGCAACTCAAATACATTTAGGTACACATGTAAGGCACATAAAAGCATGCTTGTGAGTCCTAGAACTACCCAACATAACATAATAGTAGCTACGCACGGACTCTCGTCACTTCGTGCATGCGTAGCCCCCGCAAATAAGGACGTGTAATTATTTATAGTCACCTATGGGGACAATTCCCTCTAACAAGGTTAGAAAGGAGACTCACCTCGTGTCGAACCTACTTTCCGGGTCAAGAACGCGCCCGAAACTCCAAACTCGTCACCCAAGGTCTCGTAACTAGACAAATGTTACATAAATACATCAATTTATGCTCAAAAGTATGGAATTTCCCTATTTAATTAACCAATTTAGCCTACTTTTCAATATATCAAAATACACCCCTGGGCCCACGTGCTCGGATTTCGAAAATTTTCGAAGGAAACACTTACCCATAACCTAAGGATCATTAATATATAGTTTTTCTATGGTTCCATGGCAATTTTCTTGGTAATACTCCCATTTTCCATAAAACCTAGGTTTTTACTCTAACCCTTGATTTTTCACTAATTAGGAGGTTAATCTACCTAGGATTTCATGTATTAAACTAATATTAGAGTAGAAATCACTTACCTTTCAGTAGCTAGGTGGATTGGACCTTTCCCAGCTCCCAAGTCGACAATGGTGGAAGAAAAATGGAGAAAATGAACATTTCTTGTGCTTAAAAGAACACACTGCCTTCAGTAGTTCCGCACCTGCGGAAAATGGGACAAAGGCTGGGCTTGCACCTGATAATTATGATAGGAATATTATGTGGGAAAATCTAGAAAATATTTATAAACATTATAAAGGCCCGTGGATGGTAGGAGGAGATTTAATGATATAACGGGATCAAATGAAAAATTTGGAGGGAGACCTATAAATTACAATAGAGCTAACTTCTGATGGTAAAAAATTAATAATTGCAACCTAATGGATATTGGCTATAAAGGTTGCAAATAACGTGGTCAAATCATAGACAAAGAAAAAAGGACCTTATTATGGAAAGACTAGATAAAATTTTAGGAAATGAAGAGTGGACAGAATTATTTCCAAGGTTTTCAGTAATTCATCTTCCTAAGACATATTCTGACCATAATCCAATTTAGTATAACTAATTCCTAGAAATAGTCAATGCCATAAACAACCTTTCCGATTTGAAATTTTTTGGTGTAAGCATCATGAGTTCTAAACACTTGTTAGAAACAATTGGTATGGAGTAAACTATTGTAGTGCCAGTAATGACTGAGTGGATAGTATTAAGCCTTGTAAAGATAAGAATTTTGGTGATATAATGGGGAAGAAAAGAAAAATTCTAGCAAGGCTCCAAAGAATTCAAAAAACTAGTAACTGTATTCATAATGACTTCCTTCAAACATTAAAATATAATCTAAAGAAGGATTACAATGGCATCCTTAAAATAGAGGAGGATTACTAGAAAACGAAACCTAGGATAATGTGGCTTAATGAAGGGGATGCTAACACTAGATTTTTTCACATATCAACATCAAATAGAAGAAGGAGAAATAAGATTACCTACTTTAAAGATGATGCTGGAAATTGGCTTAATGAACACCACTTGATCATGTCACACGCTTTAAATTACTTTACTGATATTTTTACCACTTCTCACTCTTCTACAAACTATAATAGTATAGTAAAAATCCACCCTAGTCATCACAAATTAGACCTTACTAATTTAGACAATCCTCTATTAGATACTGAAATCAAGAGGGCATTTTTTTCATTCAAGCCTTTCAAAGCCCCGGGGCTAGATGGCCTCCACCCTTTTTTCTTCCAAAAATATTGGAACATCATAGGGCATTCTGTAAAGAGACTTTGTCATGATATTATTAAAAATCAAGAAATTCCTAAAGACATAAATAAAACCTACCTCTGCCTTATCCCAAAAATGCCTAATGCCAACATCATCAAAAACTTTAGACCTATCGGCCTTTGTAATACTATTTACAAAACAATTACCAAAATTCTTGCAAACCGTCTCAAACCCTTCCTAGAGCAATTATTAGTCCTTTCCAGACTAGCTTCATGAAGCATAGAAGAGCCTCAGATAATGCGATTATTATTCAGAAATTAGTTTCCAATCTAAAAAAATTAAAAGGTAAACAAGGCCATATGATCTTGAAAATTGATCTTAAAAAGGTTGTTGATCATTTAGAATGGCCCTTTGTATACCGCACCCTTAGATACTTCAATTTTCCTCCCAAATTCTCCAAAATATTATTGAATTGTATTACAGCCAGTTCTATAGCAATACTAGTT
Organism: Nicotiana paniculata; assembly: GCA_005239505.1. Taxonomy (NCBI): domain Eukaryota; kingdom Viridiplantae; phylum Streptophyta; class Magnoliopsida; order Solanales; family Solanaceae; genus Nicotiana; species Nicotiana paniculata. The sequence goes on from MDKI01068725.1 coordinate 17,563, forward strand.
AATAGTTCTATCACAAAATTCTTCGAACCAAGTCGAGAGGTAAGGCAAGGTGATCCTATATCACCTTATATTTTTATCCTATGTATAAAAATATTATCTAGGTATATTAATCACCAAGTAGATATTCGTAAATGAGATCATATCACTATTGGAAGAAAAAACTCAATTTTTTCTCACTTATTTTTTGCAGATGACTTGACATTACTGGCTAAAGCAAATAACAAATCATGCCAAGCCATTAAAACAAGTCTAGATTATTTTTATAATCTGTAGGGAAAAGCATAAATGCTACAAAATCAAAAATTCTTTTTTCAAAAAATTGCTTGTCTCAAACAATTAATGATATTACGAACGGTCTAGGTGTAAAGAAGAGTGAGACTTTTTTTACCTACCTAGGATTCCCAATATTAAATAAAAATTCAAGACCTACGAATTATCAATTAATAATTGACAAAATGAGGGCAAAACTAGATTCTTGGAAAATGAGATTTATTAATATAGCGGGAAGATCAACATTAGCTCACTCATGCCTAAGTTCAGTACCACTATACGCAGTATACCCTACTACCAAAAAAGACCCTTAAAAACATTGATAAAGTCCAAAGGAATTTTATATGGGACACTACCACAGAAAATAAAAAAAATCACCTAATAAAATGGTTAAACGTTTGCCAACAAAAATTCAATGGGGGCCTAGGAATTCACAATGCTAGTGCCAAAAATATGTGCATCTTAGCTGGCTAGTATGGAGACTTGTCACTAATGCTACAACACCCTGAGCAAGACGTATTATCAGCTTGTATGGTATTAGTACAACTAAGTTCAAGCATTTCTTCATTTAGAGAGGCATCCTAAAGGGGTGGGAGATCTGTTCAAAAGGTATTACATGGTCACCCCACTACCAAACTAATATGAACATATGTCATACTAATTAGATTCCCAATATAAAAAGCCTTAGGAATTCGATTGAATGCCCTCTCTCGATTAATGATCACTCTCTAAAAATTAGGGATATCTGAAGTGATCATAAATGGGATTACACTAAATTTTCTATTAATATCCCAAATAACATCAAAGAAAGCATTTCTAAGGTCAAAATTCGTTCAAAGGTCTTAACAAGTGACATTCCTATATGGTCACTAACAACAAAAGGTTTTTTCACAACAAAATCTTGCTATAACTTAATTGATCCCCCTTTAAACAACCATCTGGAGTCTAAATGGATTTGGGAATTAAATTGTCCCAGTAAGATAAAAATTTTCTTATGGCAATGCCTTCACAATAGGATACCATGTAGAACATACCTAGCTAATATAGGTGTATTGGTAAAAAAAAGTTTCACACGTAAGCCAGCTTTTGACAACTCAGCCAGTTACGTGGAAACAGGAGAATGTGACAGCTGGATGTGATTCTTTGAAGAGGTACGGAATAAAGAGGCACGATTCAAAAAACCCTCGAGCTTATCAGCCATGGGAAACTCAACCTGATCAAAACAGGGAAGAGACATGGTCAGAATGAATCTAGACAAAGCTACGGGCAGATTCAAGGACCCACAATTGATTACTCGAACGTTATGTAAGTGTACCTAATTACCCTTATCCTTTGTAACGCCTCATTGATGTCATAATTAGTCATTAATGAGCAACAATAACAAGAGTTGTACGTTATATCAAGGAATCTCCTATATAAGGGAGGGGAATACAACTTGTAAAGGCATCTGATTCTCGAATATAATTGACTTCATTTTTCTATATTTCTGTAATATTGTCTATTATTCATTTTTCTCTATTTCCTATTATCAGTAACCCGTGTTCATCCTAAAAATAGCTTTAGTCAAAGGGTCTAATTCTTTGGTTAAACAAATTGGTTTCGTTACCGGGAATATGATAATCTTTGTTTGCTTTTCAAGTAATATCCTCTGAACAATGTCAAACTCCAATGACAACAACCAGCAAAGGAGTGGAACCCCAGTTCCATCGCCTTCAGGAACCCCACGTGGTTCAAGGGAACAATCCCTAGAAAGATCCAATAACAACAATGGTGATAATGATCAAACTAGGGAACAAGATCGTGTAAAGCAAATTATTGCAGATTATGTGAGCCAAGCTTTGCAAGAATTTGCGAGAGGATTGTCGGCAGCATTACCTACACTGTAGACGCCACCCCCCAATAATACCATCACCATGGAAAATCCTCAATCTGGGTTGGCAAACTCAGGAAGAGGAGATACTCCTAATGAATCTCTCGAAATGAGACCAGGTATATCTAATAACTCAGAATTACAAAATTTACTACTAACCATGCAAAAACAGATAGAGGATCAGAACAATCGCATTGAACAATTTCCTGGAGTACCATCTATCATCAAAGGCATTGATATTGATAGGTATTCTCAACAACCTTGGAGGCCAAGTGCGGCACCCTTGCCTATACCCAAGAAGTTTAAAATTCCTGATGTTCCCAAATATGATGGAACAACTGATCCACGTGATCATGTGACTGCTTTCACTACTGGAGTAAAAAGGCAACGACTTAACAAAACAAGAGATTGAATCAGCCCTTGTCAAAAAATTTGGGGAAACACTTACCAAAGGAGCCCTAACCTGGTATTCTCTTCTCCCTGAAAATCCTATTGACTCTTTTGATGAGCTTGCATATTCATTTATAAAAGCACACTCTGGTGCACAAAAAGTTGAGAAAAGAATGGAAGACATATTCAAAATAAAACAAGGAGACACAGAACTACTCCGTGAGTTTGTAGATAGGTTTCAACGAGAATGAATGCAGTTACCCAGGGTGCCTGATAATTGGGCAGCCATGGCATTTGCAAGCAACCTAAATGATAAAAGCTCAGAAGCCACGAGACGACTTAAGTAAAGTCTAAGAGAATTCCCCACTTATATAACAGGTATAGTACTAAACTCAGAATAGAAGAAAATATCATTGCTCGTTCGAGAGATGAAGCTTATCACGCTCAACTATGTCTAATAAAAGACTAAGCGGGCGTTGCAAATATAATCCGGGGTAT
>ML332786.1:0-26927 GCA_005239505.1 Nicotiana paniculata
GAAGAAATACTTGATGTACTTATAAACAAAAAAGAAGTTCAAAGACTAACGGGAAGAATTGCAACCTTAGGCAGATTGTTTCAATCAATGAAAGAAGCAAGCGCAGGAAAGCTAAATCCAAACTAGGAAGGACCCCACAAAATCCAAGGCATAGCTGGGAAGGGCGCCTATGAGTTAGAAGCTATGGACGGCAGAATCCTACCAACAAGTTGGAATGTCGTTCACTTGAAGAAGTAGTACTCTTAAAGAAAAGAAGTACCCCCGGTCAGGTATCTCACATTCGATTTTATTTTGAACATTTGAAATTTTACTAACCTTTTTAGATGATAGACATAAAGTTAACCCATCACCAGATGATGATATTAGACCTGCAAAGACANTAAACCTTCGAACATGTTCAGGTTAAAAGGAAAAATGTTAGCAATGTTAGCTACGAGGAAGAAATGCTCATCTTTGTACTTATTCAAAAGAAAAAATGTTGTAACTAAAAACAGTCACGAAATCCTTGTACTTGTTCAAAAAACTGTTATCAAATAAAGCAGTCACGGATGCAAAAGCATTTTCCTCGTGCTTATTGAAAACTGTTGTCGACAAAAATAGTTACGGGCGAAAACCCCAACTTGAATAAAATTTGTTACGAACGAAAAACAATTGCTCTCTTATATTAACTCGAAATAACTGTTACATACAAAAAACAGTTATGAAATACAAGTGTATATCAAATATGTTAAAAGAAAATAGTTGCAACATGAGATTTAGACGATAATCAAACAAATGTAAAAAGTTGTGAAAGTTCAAACAAAAAACTTTCCTCAGAAACATTCTTAAATATGTAAAAAATTCCTATCACTCTATTGCATTATTATACCTTTATGAAGTTGAGAGGTCTTCTTCATTAAGTGTCGATCAAAAAGGGCCCTCTTCTACAAATTATGCCTACTACAAAAAGGCACACATTTAATATGACACCGTGCCTATTACGAAAAGGTACGAGTAATCTAAAGCAATCTATATGCAAAACTCAAAGTTAAAACTAAAACCTCAAAAAATAAAGCATGCAAAATACTTAAAGAGTGAAACAGAAACTCAACGGAAAAAAAAAATCATACTTGCATTAATATATTAAAACGGCTAAGTAAAAACTAAGTATTAACTTATACTTAGCCGTATAGAATTTTTATACATTGAGGTGCCCCTAAGTTGTCACTTGGGGACTTTATATAGATCCAAATTTACCCCCGATGGGACTGGGAGTAACCACCAATTGACACAAAGATTAAAAAAAAGGGATGAACCAACTTCTTAAATTTATTTAGGAGGGGGGGTGACTTCACTAGCAGAATGAGCAAGAGCGGCTTGGGACGAAGAGACTTGAGCAGCAAGAGCCTCACCTTCATGTGAAGAGATATTTTGACCTTGTTGAGCCTTCTCAATGGACTCCTTGATTTTTGCTATTTCAGCATCAAGGTCGAAACCTTCTCGGCTCATTTCAGTCAATGTGTCGAGGCGAGAGTTCATATACGCCCAACTAACATCAACAGCTACCCTATCTTCAAGAGCTTCGTAATCTTTCTCCCATAGCATAACTTCAGCTCTTAGTTCATCCCTCCCAGTCACGGCAGCATCATTAGAGGCCCTTAAAGGAGCGAAAGACCTTTCTAGGAATTGAACTTTCTCCAAAGAGTTACGGAGATCTTCCTGGATCTGAGTAAGGGATTGAACTAATTCGCCCGAATACCCCTCTTTTTGGTCTAGTAAGGCCTTCAAACTCCTGGCCTCTTCAGAGGCACGAGACAGCTGCTCCGCGAATGAGGACTCTAGGACGCTCTTATCCTTGTCTGCCTGATCAGTGGATGCCTTCTCCACGGACAACTCTGCCGTCATGACCCTCACTTGCTGCTCCAAGGTACATTTTTCTTCTTCTACAGCCTCCATGTCGAGCCTTAAGCTTTCATACTGCTCCTTCCATTTATCTGCTTTCGCACGCCGTTCTTTCACTTCCTGCTCTATATGAGAAATCCTTTTCATAAGCTCCGTGCCAATAAGATTGATCTGCAAAAGAAATCCAATTAGATATGGTAAATGCATGCATAAGAATGAACACAAGAAAATACATTTTACCTTTAAAGAAGTATGCACGATTTCATTAGCCCATGTAAGGGAATTGTGGTTGTCCACCTTAGCTCTCTCTGTTGGGCCTATCAACGGTTTCAACCACACATCAGGCTGGCCAGACTTTTTAAAGAGACTACGCTCCGCTGGAACTTCTATCATCACCTGCCTCATCTCTCCGCTGGAACTTCTATCATCACCTGCCTCATCTCTCCGCTGGAAGACCCTACTTCTGTAACAAAAGGCACGGAAGCAGGTAGAGATGCATGAGCTACGGGCGAGGAAATTTGAGGGGCCGAAAAAGCCACGGGAGAGGGAGCAATGACAGGAGCAGGAATAGCCACGGGAGCAGGAGAAATAACAGGAACAGTTGAAGGGAGTTCTCTAAGAGTTGGAGAGAAAACAGCCAAGGAGCTTCATCAGCACTAGAATCAAAGCCTTCACGGAACAATTGGCCAACAGATTCACGCACGGGAGAGGGAGTAGCATCCTCGGAGGCAGAAAGTCCAACTTCAGGCACGGAAGGCACGATGACAGGTGTAGACTCGTCGTCTGAGACCACCTTCCTTCTGCGTGACCTATGGATCAAAGTTCCCTCCTCTTCCTCCTCTTCTCCGAAGGTCCTTGAACCACCTGCTTTTCTCTTTGAAGAAGAGGAGCCTGAAATTATCTCTTAGGCCTCAGCCAGGGATAATTTGGGAACAGACGCAGATGCAGAAACTCCACGAGCAGGAAACCCTGTCAAAAGGAAAGGGTTAAATAATGCTCAAAGGAATAAACAAGTACAAATAAAAACTTCACTTACCATGAGTCTTAACTCTCCAACCAAACCTCTCAGATAGGTACTTCCATGAACGTTCTTCCAATGGAGCAATGAACAAAAGCTTTTCTACCCAATCTTTGAAACCGGAGACATTCTCGACGATTCCCATGATTGCTGCAAAAAGAAGAAATAGCTATGGTATTGATAAAATATCTAAAGCAAAAAAGCAAGGAATGTGAGCAAAAATGTAGTCACGTGCAAAATTCCACTTCTCAGGGAAGGGAAGATTCTCTTCACCTACTAAACTAGCAGTAGGAACAGCAACATACTGAAGAAACCAACCTCGATCCTTATCATCTTCAGAAGTCACTAACACCCTTTTACTCCTAGAAGCTAGGGTAAAAATTCCCTGACGGAACAACATTGGGGAATAGAGGTGAATAAGATGATGAAAGGTAAAGGGGATCGAAGCTAAGGTAGCCAAGTATCTAAGACATGCAACGACTCGCCATAGAAGAGGACCGACTTGTCCCAAGCAAATTTTGAAAAATTGACAGAACTCGATGATTACTGGGTCGATGGGAGGCTTGAAACCTAATGTAAAGGGATAGGTATAAATAAAATAGTACCCCATCTTGTAATACGTTATTCTTTGGTTATTGTTCGGAACGATTACAGGAAAATTGGAACTCCAATGACAGTCCCTGCGTATAAGAGGAATTAAACCTTCAGTGAGTTGGGTAGGGTACTTGTCAACACTATCAAGAGATGATAATGAAGAAACCTGATCTCTAAGGGCATGACTATCCCTATAAAATGTGAACTTTGTAGGTACTATTTCATCGACCCTCGGTTCGCGCAAAGGTTCGTGACGTTATCTACCTTTGGACGAAGATCTAGAAGCTCTAGCACTCAAAAAAGTTAAAAACCTAGAAGAAGGAGGAGAAGTAATTTGAGAAGAGGAAGAACCCCTTGATGGAGTAGAACCTAAACTCCTCAACCTGCCGCCTCTCCTACTCCGTGTTGGAGTAGAAGAGATAGTAAAATCATCTACGTTTATGACTCACTTTGATTGGTTTGAATAAGACATATCTACAAAGACAAGGAAAAAGTTCTTTACAAATAAAGTTTGAAAGTTAGAAGTTTTTCGTGAAAGAAAAGAAAAGGGGGTATTTATACTCGAAGATAACCGTCAAAAATAAGAAAAAAAAATGATGTGAAAGCCATACTTGAAGATGTCACTTTGTGACTGATGCATCCGCAAAAAAGCCCTAAAAGGCGCTGAACAATTGCATAACCAACCCGGAAATGCCACGTGGCATAAGCATTAAATGGAAGTGACAAGCGACTCTTACATACAGAAAAGATGCAATGATTCGAGTGAAGCGGCAGCAAAATATTCCCGCCATAAATGAGTATCCACTTACCAAATATTGATCGATAAATATATGGTAAGTGGGGGGACAATCTGCATTGGTAAAAAAAAAGAGCTTCACACGTGTAATAAATCTTGATGACTCAGCAGTGTACGTGGAGCAATGAAGACACGACAGCTGGACGGAACTCTATGAAGAGGTATTAGGCAAAGACGCACGGCAAATCACACCCACGGGTTAATTAGCTACGGAAGTCTCAACCTAATTGAGAAGATGAAGAGACACGGTCAAAATGTATCTGGGCGGAACAAAGGGCATATTCAGAGATATTCAATCAGTGATCCACACATTACACAACATTCACGCAACAGTTACGGTTACTCATTGTAACATTACATTAATGTCATAGTTAGTCATTAATGCTCAATCACTGAAAAATGAAGACGTTATATTAGTAAATTCCCTATATAAGGGAGTAAAATATAACCTATAAAGGGACATCCGAACTACTATTGCAATATACTTACTTTTTGTGCATCTTATTGCTTTCCATTTACAAGTTTTCCTACAATTATAATCTTATTCTTCGATTATTAAAAACCCGTGTTCTTCTTAAAATAGCTTTGGGAAAAGAATCCAATTCTTTGGTTAATTAGCCACCACAACCCATAACATCATTAAAACTTAGTCGAGCCTTCGAAACACCAAAAACAACACAAAAACACCAAAATTACATCAAATTCAAGCCTATGAACTTTGAAACTTCTAAATTTCGCCAATGATGCCGAAACCCACCCAAAACACATCTGATTGACCTGAAAATTTGCACACATATCCAAAATGACATTACAAACCTGTCCAACTTTCGAAATTCCATTCCGACCTCGATAGCCTATTTTCCACTGTCGACCGGAAATCGCCAAAAACTAACTTTAGCCAATTCAAGCCTAATTCTACACCGGACATCGAGACTTCATTCTGAACACACTCCTAAGTCCCAAATCACCTAAGAAGCTATATGAGCCATAAAATCTGCATTCCAGGGTCGTTTACCAATAAGTCAACTCTCAATTTGACTTTTCAACTATTAGGCTACTTTAAGAGACTAAGTGTCTAAATTCTCACCATGACCACTCTGAACCCAAACCAACTGACCCAACACAACATAAATAGGCTAAGAAACATATGATAAAGCAGAAATGGGGGAAACGGGTCTAATCTCACAAAACGACCGGCCAGGTCGTTACATCCTCCTCCTCTTAAACAAACATTCGCCCTCGAACGGGTCTAGAAACATACCTGGTGTCTCGAATAAGTGAGGATATATGTCCCGCATCTCTCGCTCGGCCTCCCAGGTGGCATCCTCCACCGGCTGTCCTCTCCATTGAACCTTCACTGAAGTTATATCCTTAGACCTCAGCTTTCTGACCTGAGACCCAAAATAGCCACTGGCTCTACCTCATATGACATATCACCCTCGAGATGAACCGTGTTGAAGTCCAAAACATGAGATGGGTCACCAACATATTTCGGAGCATCAAAACATGGAACACCGGATGAATACTCGACAAGCTGGGAGGCAAGGCAAGTCTATAAGCCACCTCCCCAACCCTCTGAAGCACCTCAAATGGAACAATGAACCTGGGACTCAGCTTTCCCCTCTTCCCGAATCTCATAACACCCTTCATGGGTGACACCTTCAGCAATACCCTCTCCCCAACCATAAGAGACACATCTCGGACCTTCCGGTCCACATAACTCTTCTTCCTAGACTGCGTCGTGCGAAGCCTCTCCTGAATCAATTTCACCTTGCCCAACGCATCCTGAACCAAGTTTGTGCCCAATAGTCTAGCCTCACCCTGCACCTCCTACCATATAAAGCCTCATACGGAGCCATCTTGATACTCGACTGATAACTATTGTTATATGCAAACTCCGCGAGTGGCAGAAACTGGTCCCATGAACCCCCAAAATCAATGACACATGCACGCAACATATCCTCCAAAATCTGAATAGTACGCTCCGACAGCCCGTCGGTCTGAGGATGAAACGTTGTGCTCAACTCGACCTGAGTAACCAACTCTCTCTGTACGGCTCTCCAAAACTAAGATGTGAACTGAGTACCTCTGTCAGAAATGATAGAAACTGGAACCCAATGCAATCGGACAATCTCCCTGATATAAATCTGTCACGCCCCAAAATCGAGGGACGAGACCGGTGCCTAATCGGATTATCCCGGTCAAGCGGACCTGGATTGCCTTTCCTACCCACGCATTACCCCGTGTTTATAGTATACAAATTTATAAATGAAATAGAAAATGGAATCAAAGTATGAATTTACAACATAAGTCCACTTTCCTCCTTTAAAGCTTCATCATTTGATAATCCCAAAATATACAACTAAGCACAACATTTCCAACATGGGACCACGGTTACAAATAGTTACAACTACTACCCAAATATATACAACCCACACAGTGTCTACAGAGCCTCTAAAGGTACGGAGAAGAGTATACACACTTGCCGGCAACAAGGCCCCAGTTATACCTTTTACAACATAAGCAAAAGAGAATTATATAGACTACACACGGCCCCGAGAGGAAGTGGGGCTTACCTGATCTGCTGAAGGTATGAAAGGGAAACACCATTACCGGCGGTCTGAGCTACCTACTATGGAACCACCTACATCCATATAAAAGATGTAGCGCCCCCGACAAAAGGGACGTTAGTACCGTTGAATATTACTAGTATGTATGAACAAAGTTTATTCCAAGTAGAATCACATTTCACCCTTATTACCTCTCCACCCTTATTACTTCGTGTTGCAGCGCGCAACCCGATTCCACCATACATTCACATTTCACCCTTATTACCTCTCCACCCTTATTACTTCGTGTTGCAGCGCGCAACCCGATTCCACCATACATTCACATTTCACCCTTATTACCTCTTCACCCTTATTACTTCGTGTTGAGGCGCGCAACCCGATCCCACCGTATGTTCATATTTCATAGCAACAATAACCAACAATTATATGATAGGGATCTTCATCATCAAGAACATAAGTTCATGTCAACCAATAATTATATGAAATCAAGGCACAATAATCCTTACCAAACAGTAATTCACATATGGTGTTGCCATCATTATTTAACTCAATCCACAGTTTCTTTTCATCATTTTCCATACTCGGCCCTTAGCAATTAGATAGCTTCCCACATTAGAGTATGTTAGCATTCTTTCATTTAGTAGCACATACTTCCATATTGACATATTCGAACATTTAACGAACCTTACACATGGTAGGATAAGCACAAAGAATCACCCTTCACAATCGCAATTAGCATGGTAATCGACCAATAAAATTAGAGAATGAAATCTTACACCTCAACACAGCAGGACACTTAATTCACATATGCTCAAGAAAGAGATTCATACCGTGTGCTCGGACACCAACAAGGTGACTCTACAAGGATTAAAGTTAGCCATATATACCTTGAATCGGAATTCCCCTTTAATTTTCTACCACAATTCACCGGACCTTCTAGCACCTTCAATCTAGTACACAATGTGGCATAATTGAACTTAGAATTAGGAATAATGATCATGTCTTGAACTCACTTGAGCATTCTATCAAACACTAGGTGTTTCTTTAGATTAAATGGCCTCTTTTTCGTGAAAGAATACTCTAACCCATTTCCTTTTACTATATTATGACTAGTTGGTTACATTCATGCAAGACTCCTACCCCCATCTTCATGAACTCACCTAACCATGTTTTATTTTAACAAAATCTGGAAATTAAGGTTGATGGGGTAGAAGCTTACCTCTTGTAGTGAAGAAAATGGTGTCCTACTTGATCACTTACAGGCCTGAGTAGTGATGGAGGAACAAATTTGATGAAGTTGGAACTCTCTCTATCTAGAACCCACTCTCTCCTCTCTTCAATTTATTAGAAAATAAGCTTAAAGTGAAGGGTAAGTGTTTTAATGAACTGGGGGTCGGGTATAAAATTAGAATTTTAACAGTCCCAAAGCAGAAATGCGGTCAGGAATGCGATCGCATTCCTGCTATGTGGTCCGCATTTCTGTCGCATAAATGGCCCTCAAATGGGCCAAAAGAAAAGCGGACTTCCCAGGTATGCGACCACTATGCGGTCTGCATACCTGTTATGTGATCGCATAGAGCGCCGCATAACTCTCTTCGCAAAAATCAAGGTGCAAGAATGCGACAACTATGTGGCCCGCATTCGTGAAATGCGATCGCATTCTAGGCCGCATAATTGTCCTCAAAATGGACAGCAAACTATCCAAGTATGCGGTCTGCATACCTGATCTGCGATCGCATAGTGGACCGCAGACCTGCGCAAATCTGGAAAATTATATCTTTTAAGTCCCGAGGTACTTTTTACTCAAAAAGGGTCTATTTTAAGAATTTCTACAGTTATAGCAACATGGGGACCTATTTGGGAATTATTTTTTTTTAGCCATGAAATTTTATGGGTCTTTACAAAATCTCTGCTAACCGCTCCGAAGAATAAGTAGTACCAACAGGAATGAAGTGCACGGACTTGGTCAGCCGATCCACAATAACCCATATAGCATCAAACCTCCTCGAAGTCCGTAGGAGTCCATTTACGAAGTGCATTGTGATCCGCTCCCACTTCCACTCCGGAATATCAAATCTCTGAAGCAATCCACCTGGTCTCTGGTGCTCATACTTGACCTGCTGACAGTTGAGACACCGAGCCACAAACTCAATAATATCTTTCTTCATCCGCCTCCACTAATAATGTTGTCTCAGCTGTAGTCAAGGCTGACTTGAGCTTCTGAAAGCTCTCCTCAGTCCACCTGAACTGAGCACCCTTATGGGTCAGTCTGGTCATAGGTGCTGCAATAGATGAAAATCCCTCAACGAAACGGCGATAGTACCCTGCCAAACCAAGGAAACTGCGAATCTCAGTAGCTGATGACGGTCTGGCCCCCGAATCTTCAACTGATGATAGCCGGAACGCAATTCAAAAATTGTAACTTTGTTCAGCTGCTGATAATCAATACACATACGCATAGAACCATCCTTCTTCTTTACAAACAACACCGGTGCACCCCAAGGTGACACACTAGGCTGAATGAACCCATTATCTAGGAGTTCATGAACCTGCTCCTTTAATTCTTTTAGCTCTGTTGGTGCCATACGATAAGGTGGAATAGAAATAGACTAAGTTCCTAACACCAGGTCGATACTAAAATCAATGTCCCTGTCAGGCGGCATGCCCGGCAGGTCTGCAGGAAACACGTCCGGAAATTCACAAACCACAGGAACCGAATCAATAGTGGGAGTCTCACCACTGACATCCCTCACAAAAGCCAGATACAATAAATACCCCTTCTCAACCATACGCTGAGCCTTCAGGTAGGAAATCACCCATCTAGGCACATAATCAGAAGAACCTCTCCACTCAACCCTCGGACATCTAGGCATAGCTAAGGTCACGGTCTTAGCGTGACAATCAAGAACAGCATGACATGGAGATAACCAATCCATGCCCAATATCACATCAAAATCGACCATGCTGAGTAATAGTAGGTCCACTCGGGTCTCCAGAGCCCCAATAAATATCACACACGACTGATACACACGGTCCACAACAACAGTATCGCCCACCGGAGTCGACACATGAACAGATGTAACTAAAGACTCACGGGGCATATCTAGAAAATGGGTGAAATATGAATAAACATAGGAACATGTAGAACCAGGGTCAAATAAAGCCAATGCATCTCGGCAACAGATTGAGACAATACCTGTAATCACTCAATCGGAGGCCATAGCATCTGGCCTGGATGGAAAGGCATACATACGGGCCTGACCTCCACCTGGTCGACCTCCCTCTCTAGGGCGGCCTCTAGCTGATTGACTACAACCCCTGGCTACCTAGATGGGTGGTGAAGTAACTGGAGCTATATTCGAAGGCTGGCTCCTCAACTGAGGTGGACCTCCAAGAAGATGAGGACAGTGCATCCTCATATGCCCAAACTCTCCACACTCGTAACAGCTCCCTGAAGATGGATACCGGGACTGAAATGAATCCCTGGCACCAGAATGGTCACTACGAGAACCATGCATAGAAGAACCCTGATCTGATGGTGCTCGAGCTATACTCTGGGCTGGAAGGGCACCGAATGAAGAATGTCCTAGCTGAAAACTGTGAGGGTCATGCCCCGAAGATTCACCACTATAGGCTGGGCGGCCTGACCGAGGAGGCCTGAACGAACAGCCCCTGCCATGCAGAAACTGCCCCCTAGAAGGAGCACCACTAGAACCACCCGATCTATGAGGCATCTTGGCCTCCCTCTCTACCCGCTCCTGGCGGCGAACCGACTCAATATATCGAGCAATATCAACAACCTGCTCGAATGTAGCATCTGATACTCTCTCCCAGGTCATGAAAAGGCGAAGCTGATAAGTAAGGCCATCTATAAACCTCTTAATCCTCTCCCTATAAGTAGGGACCAACTCGGTGGCATGACGAGCCAACTCCAAAAACCGTATCTCATACTGCATCACTGATAGCTCTCCCTGACGCAGCTGCTCAAAAACCCTGCGTTGCTCCTCCCTGTGAGACTGGGGTACATATTTCTCCAAGAAGATAGTGGAGAATTGCTGCCAGGTAAGGGGTGCTGAACCAACAGGCGTACGCCTCTCAAGAGACTCCCACCAAGTGAAAGCAGCACCAGAGAACTGAAAAGTAGCAAATGAGACCCCACTGGTCTCCAAAATCCCAGCAGTACGCAGCATCCTCTAGCACGTATCTAGAAAACCCTGGGCATCCTCGCCCTCTGCACCATTTCTACTCCAGAATATCAAATCTCTGAAGCAATCCACCTAGTCTCTAGTGCTCATACTTGACCTACTGAAAGTTGAGACACCGAGCCAAAAACTCAATAATATCTTTCTTCATCCGCCTCCACCAATAATGTTATCTCAGATCCTGATACATCTTCGCGGCACCCGGATGGATGGAATATCGCGAACTATGGGCCTCAGCTAGAACCAAATCTCAAAGCCCATCCACATCATGCACGTAAATCCGTCCATGCATCCTCATGACCCCATCATCACCAATAACCACATCCCCGACATCACCGCGATGGACCATGTCCTGAAGAACAAGCAAATGTGGATCATCATACTGGCGTGCTCTAATCTGATCATAAAGAGAAGACTGGAGGCTACACAAGCCAATACCCGCGGAGGCTCTTATCGATACAATCTCACCAACTGAACTGCTAAAGCCTGAACATCAAGTGCTAAAGGTCGCTCTGCTACTCTAAGGTAGGCTAAACTCCCCAAACTCTCCGCTTTACGACTCAGGGCATCGGCCACTACACTGGCCTTCCCCAGATGATATAAGATAGTGAGGTCATAATCCTTGAGAAGCTCCAACTACCTCCTCTGACGCAAATTCAGATCCTTTTGCTTAAGCAGATGCTACAAACTACAGTGATCAGTGAAAATCTCACAATGCACTCCATACAAATAATGACGCCAAATCTTCAAGGCGTGAACAATAGTTGTTAGCTCAAGATCGCGCACTGGATAATTCTTCCCGTTCACCTTCAACTGTCTGGACACGTAGGCAATTACCCTACCGTCCTGCATTAGAACCACTCCAAGGCCGATTCTCGAGGCATCACAGTAAACTGTATAAGAACCTGAACTCGTAGGCAAAATCAAAACCAGAGCTATAGTCAGAGCTGACTTGAGCTTCTGAAAGCTCTCCTTAGTCCACCTGAACTGAGCACCCTTCTGGGTCAGTCTGGTCATAGGTTCTGCAATAGATGAAAATCCCTCGATGAAACGGCGATAGTAACCTGCCAAACCAAGGAAACTGCGGATCTTAGTAGTTGATGACGGTTTAGGCCAACTCTGCACCGCCTCTACCTTCTTCGGATCAACCTGAATACCCTCACTGGACACCACATGCCCCAAGAATGCTACGGAATCAAGCCAGAACTCACACTTCGAAAATTTTGCATTCAATCTCTTCTCTCTCAAGGTCTGAAGCACAACTCTCAAATGTTTCTCATGATCCTCCCGATATCGGGAATACACCAAAATATCGTCAATGAACACGATGACGAAAAAATCCAGATAAGGCCTGAATACACTGTGCATCAAGTGCATAAAAGTTGTTGGGGCAATTGTTAGCCCAAATGACATAACCAGAAACTCATAATGACCATATCTAATCCTGAAAGCAGTCTTTGGGATGTCTAGCCCCCGAATCTTCAACTGATGATAGCCGGAACGCAATTCAATCTTAGAAAATACTCTGGCACCCTGCAACTGATCAAAAATGTCATCTATACGAGGCAAGGGATACCGGTTCTTCACTGTAACTCTGTTCAGCTGTCGATAATCAATACACATACGCATAGAACCATCCTTCTTCTTTACAAACAACATCGGTGCACCCCAAGGTGACACACTAGGCCAAATGAACCCCTTATCTAGGAGTTCCTGAAGCTGCTCCTTAATTCCTTTAGCTCTACTAGCTCCATACGATAAGGTGGAATAGAAATAGACTGAGTGCCTAGCACCAGGTCGATACTAAAATCAATGTCCCTGTCAGGCCGCATGCCCGGCAGGTCTGCAGGAAACACGTCCGGAAAGTCACGGACCACAGGAACCGAATCAACAGTGGGAGTCTCACCACTGACATCCCTCCCAAAACCAGATAAAATAAACACCCCTTCTCAACCATACGCTGAGCCTTCAGATAGGAAATTACCCTGCTAGGCACATAATCAGAAGAACCTTTGTACTAAACCCTCGGAACTTCGGGCATAGCTAAGGTCATGATCGTAGCGTGACAATCAAGTACAGCATGACACGGAGATAACCAATTCATGCCCAATATCACATCAAAATCGACCATGCTGAGTAACAGTAGGTCCACTCGGGTCTCCAGACCCCCAATAGATATCACACACGACCGAGACACACGGTCCACAACAACAGTATCGCCCACTGAAGTCGACACATGAACAGATGTAACTAAAGACTTATGGGGCATATCTAGAAAATGGGTGAAATATGAAGAAACATAGGAACATCTAGAACCAGGGTCAAATAAAGCCAATGCATTTCAGCAACAGACTGAACGATACCTCCGATCACTCCATCGGAGGCCATAGCATCTGGCCTGGCTGGAAAGGCATACATACGAGCCGGACCTCCACCTGCTCGACTTCCCTCCCTAGGGCGGCCTCTATCTGATTGACTACCACCCCTGGATGCCTGGGGTGGGTGGTGAAGTAACTGGAGCTGAAGACGAAGGTTGGCTCCTCAGCTGAGGTTGACCTCCAAGAAGATGAGGACACTGCATCCTCATATGCCCGAACTTTCCACACTGATGACAGCTCCCTAGAGCTGGACACTGGGACTGAAATGAATCCCTGGCACCAGAATGGCCACTAGGAGAACCATGCATAGAAGAACCCTGAGCTGATTGTTCTCGAGATGTACTCTGGGCTGGAACGGCACCGAATGAAGAATGGCCTGGCTGAAAATCGTGAGGGCCATGCCCCGGGGATGCACCACTATAGGCTAGGCGACCTGACCTAGGAGGCCTAAACGAACGGCCCCTGCCATGCGGAAACTTCCCCCTAGAGGGAGCACCACTAGAACCACCCGATCCACGAGGCATCTTAGCCTCCCTCTCTACCCGCTCCTGGAGGCGAACCGACTCAATATATCGAGAAATATCAACAACCTGCTCGAATGTAGCATCTGATACTCTCTCCCGGGTCATGAAAAGGTGGAGCTGATAAGTAAGGCCATCTATAAACCTCTTAATCCTCTCCCTATCAGTAGGGACCAATTCGGTGGCATGACAAGCCAACTCGTAAAACCGTATCTCATACTGCATCACTTATAGCTCTCCCTGACGCAGCTGCTCCAAAAGCCTGCACTGCTCCTCCTTGTGAGACTGGGTACATATTTCTTCAAGAAGATAGTGGAGAAATGCTACCAGGTAAGGGGTGCTGAACCAACAGGCCTACGCCTCTCAAAAGACTCCCACCAAGTGAAAGCAGCACCAGAGAACTAAAAAGTAGCAAATGAGACCCCACTAGTCTCCAAAATCCCAGCAGTACGCAGCAGCCTCTAACACTTATCTAGAAAACCCTGGGCATCCTCGCCCTCTACACCACTTCCACTCCAGAATATCAAATCTCTGAAGCAATCCATCAGGTCTCTGGTGCTTATACTTGACCTGCTGACAGTTGAGACACCGAGCCACAAACTCAACAATATCTTTCTTCATCCGCCTCCACCAATAATGTTGTCTCAAATCCTGATACATCTTCGCGGCACCCGGATGGATGTAATATCGTGAACTATGGGCCTCAGCTAGAATCAAATCTCGAAGCCCATCCACATTGGGCACGCAAATCCGGCTCTGCATCCTCATGATCCCATCATCACCAATACCCACATCTCTGGCATCACCGCGATGGACCCTGTCCTAAAGAACAAGCAAATGTGGATCATCATACGGGCGTGCTCTAATCTGATCATAAAGAGAAGACCTGGAGGCTACACAAGCCAATACACACGGAGGCTCTTATAGATACAATCTCACCAACTGAACTACTAAAGCCTGAACATCAAGTGCTAAAGGTCGCTCTACTACTGTAAGGTAGGCTAAACTCCCCAAACTCTCCGATCTACGACTCAGGGCACCGGCCACTACATTGGCCTTCCCCGGATGATATAAGATAGTGAGGTCATAATCCTTGAGAAGCTCCAACTACCTCCTCTGACGCAAATTCAGATCCTTTTGCTTAAGCAGATGCTACAAACTACAGTGATCAGTGAAAATCTCACAATGCACTCCATACAAATAATGACGTCAAATCATCAAGGCGTGAACAATAGCTGTTAGCTCAAGATCGTGCACTAGATAAGTCTTCTCGTGCACCTTCAACTGTCTGGACGCGTAGGCAATCACCCTACCATCCTGCATTAGAACTGCTCTAAGGCCAATTCTTGAGGCATCACAGTAAACTGTATAAGAACCCGAACTCGTAGGCAAAATCAATACCGGAGCTGTAGTCAAAGCTGACTTGAGCTTCTAAAAGCTCTTCTCAGTCCACCTGAACTGAGCACACTTCTGGGTCAGTCTGGTCATAGGTGCTACAATAGATGAAACTCCCTCGACGAAATGACGATAGTACCCTACCATACCAAGGAAACTGTGAATCTCAGTAGCTGATGATGGTCTAGGCCAACTCTGCACCGCCTCTACCTTCTTCGGATCAACCTGAATACCCTCGCTGGACACCACGTGCCCCAATAATGCTACGGAATCAAGCCAGAACTCACACTTCAAAAATTTTGCTTTCAATCTCTTCTCTCTCAATGTCTGAAACACAACTCTCAACTGCTGCTCATGATCCTCTTGAGATCAGGAATACAGCAAAATATTGTCAATGAACACGATGACGAAAGAACCCAGATAAGGCCGGAATACACTATGCATCAAGTGCATAAAGGCTATTAGGGCATTGGTTAGCCCAAATGACATAACCAGAAACTCATAATGACCATCTCTAGTCGTGAAAGCAGTCTTCGGGATGTCTGGCCCCCGAATATTCAACTGATGATAGCCAAAACGTAATTCAATCTTAGAAAATACTCTTGCACCCTGAAAATGATCAAAAATTTAATCTAGACGAGGCAAGGGATATCAGTTCTTCACTGTAAATCTGTTCAGATGCCGATAATCAATACACATACACATAGAACCGTCCTTCTTCTTTACAAACAACACCGGTGCACTCCAATGTGACACACTAGGTCGAATGAACCCCTTATCTAGGAGTTCCTGAAGCTGCTCCTTTAATTCCTTTAGCGCTTCTGGTGCCATACGATAAGGTGGAAAAGAAATAGACTGAGTGCCTGGCACCAGGTCGATACCAAAATCAATTTCCGTGTCAGGCGGCATGCCTGGCAGGTCTGCAGGAAACACGTCCGGAAAGTCACGGACCACAGGAACCGAATCAATAGTAGGAGTCTCACCACTGACATCCCTCACAAAATCTAGATACAATAAACACCCCTTCTCAACCATACGCTGAGCCTTCAGGTAGAAAATTACCCTGCTAAGCACATAATTAGAAGAAGCTCGCCACTCAACCCGCGGACATTCGGGCATAGCTAAGGTCACGATCTTAGCGTGACAATCAAGAACAGCATGACACGGAGATAACCTATCCATGCCCAATATCACATCAAAATCGACCATGCTGAGTAACAGTAGGTCCACTCGGGTCTCAAGACCCCCAATATATATCACACACGACCGAGACACACATTCCATAACAACAGTATCGCCCACCGGAGTCGACACATGAACAGATGTAACTAAAGACTCACGGGGCATATCCAGAAAATGGGTGAAATATGAAGAAACATAGGAACATGTAGAACCAGGGTCAAATAAAGCCAATGTATCTCGGCAACAGACTGAGACAATACTTGTGATCACTGTATCAGAGGCCATAGCATTTGACCTGGCTGGAAAGACATACATACGGGCCTGACATCCACTTTCTCGACTCCCCCTCTAGGGCGGCCTCTAGCTGACTGACTACCACTCGTGGCTACCTGGGTGGGTGGTGAAGTAACTGGAGCTGAAGTCGAAGGTTGTCTCCTCAGCTGAGGTTGACCTCCAACTCTACACACTCATAACAGCTCCCTGGAGCTGGATACTGGGACTGAAATGAATCCCTGGCAGCAGAATGGCCAATAGGAGAACCATGCATAGAAGAACCCTCAGCTGATGGTGCTCGAGCTATACTCTGGGCTGGAAGGGCACCGAATGAAGAATGGCCTGGATGAGAATCATGAGGTCCACGCCCAGAAGATGCACCACTATAGGTTCGGCGGCCTGACCGAGGAGGCCTGAACGAACGGCCCCTGCCATGCGAAAACTGCCCCCTAGAAGTAGCACCACTAGAACCGCCCAATCCACGAGGCATCTTGGCCTCCCTCTCTACCCGCTCCTGGCGGCAAACCGACTCAATATATCGAGCAATATCAACAACCTGGTCGAATGTAGCATCTGATACTCTCTCTCTCGGGTCATGAAAAGGCGGAGCTGATAAGTAAGGCCATTTATAAACCTCCTAATCCTCTCCCTATCAGTAGGGACCAACTCGGTGGCATGACGACCCAACTCCGAAAACCGTATAACATACTACATCACTGATAGCTCTCCTTGACGCAACTGCTCAAAAAGCCTGCGTTGTTCCTCGCAGTGAGACTGGGATACATATTTCTCCAAAAAGATAGTGGAGAATTGATGTCAGGTAAGGGGTGCTGAACCAACAGGCCTACGTCACTCAAAAGACTCCCACCAAGTGAAAGCAGCTCCAGAGAACTGAAAACCAGCAAATGAGACCCCACTGGTCTTCAAAATCCCAGCAGTACGCAGCATTCTCTAGCACTTATCTAGAAAACCCGGGGCATCCTTGCCCTCGGCATCCAGTTCGGAGTTTTGTAGTCTACTAAACCTTTTCAACCTATGTTGCTCATCATCTAGCATAGCTGGGACCATGAAGTTCTGAACTCGAGCAACCGGCTATGCTGGAACGCCCCCCCCCCCCCCCCCCCCCCCCCNCGGTGTTTGTTGGCCCTGAGTATCCTGCTCGGGTGTCCGGGTAACTAGAGTCTGACTGCCTCCCCCGGCCTGAGAAGTAGCGGTAACTGCCTGAGCAAGGGTGGTACACACCATCAAGATCTGGGCCAAGGTCTCCTCAAGACTTGGAATAATAATAGGCACTGACGGTGCCTGAGCCTGCCCTGCTGAAGTATCTGTTGCGGGAATCTGACCCTGAACAATAGGGACTCAACTGGCACTGCCCTGGCTGCTGCACGGGCTGGCCCCCTTGTCACGACCCAAAGCGATGGGCCGCGACGGACACCCGGTACCTTACTCAATAGAGCACCAACGTAACGTATCTTTCTTATTACATCATCATATACCAGCTGATCAGGTGGTGGTGCGAATATAACGCCGTAACCTTTTTCCATATCCCATATACATATAGTTACATATATATGCGTATATAATGCCATCTGGTCATGGATCAATGCACATAAATGCAATGCATGAAAAGTACGTTAATAAAATCTTTCGGAGCTTCATAAGGCCATTTGCCTTTGAATAATATCATAAAGTAAACTCTTTTCAACTTTCATATTTTTCTGAGACCCATGAACAGATCATAAAAAATTATGACACATGGAAATTCAAGAACATAGATATCTCTAATACTTCTATGAATAAAGTAATTTATGGAATTTTTGCATTTACATGTTTCGTTCGTATCGCATGGATTATGCCAAAAGAAAGAAGGGATAGCCTTAACATACCTGAATCGATTCTCTGGACAATCCCTCCAACATACGTTGATTGCGACAAGACATGTAACGACATATCAAAGTAGGGAAAATATGTATGATATTCATATTGTTGTACTGCGGTTCTGTTCAAATCATTTATCTTACTGTTTCCTTCTTCCGGCCTTTGTATGTTTTATGTTGTTTAATCAGTTTGCATTTGAGTGAGAGAATCTCGGTACTCTCTGTTCTCATGTTCTGCATTTCCAGTTCTAAGATTCAAAAATAAAATTAACAAATAAGAGACATGAGGATTCTAGGTTGTTCAAGACTTACTGAAGCTCATCGAATTTGCTGTATGTAGCGCAACATAATATCAATTTGATCTTCAATACTTGAATTCCCATTTATTTATGTCCCAAGCTAGAATTAGTTGAGGTTGGTAATATTCCAAGCTAGGAGGGGCTGCTTATTTACACTCCAAAATAAGACACCAACAAAAGGTTATCCAAAAGACCCTTACGTGGCAACTTGAGTCTTTTGATTCATCTTGCACATTTATGCCACTTGGCTTGGTTTAATGCCATGTGGCAGTCCCAAAAATATTCTTATCCACTTAATTAAAAATTATCTCAAATTACTTAAAATACTACTTACTCTTCACATACCTTATACACCTTATTATCATGGTTATATGGTACCTGGTACGGCACTAGTCCATAAATACCGAGTATTTTAGCTTGGGCCGTATTTTATCCCAACATGCCAAACTTGGACGAAAATTCATTTTCTTTGACTTGCTCCCCCTCTCACATTCACGGATTTACTTATCACTAGTGAAATAGCATAATTCTTATAATCTCCAAATAATCTTTTCCTTGGACTGATGTCAATTACCTTATGATAAATTCAATGTACAATACTACAGGGTGCAACATCATCGTAATTTAATACTGCGGAGCGTAACATCATCGTAATGCAGTACTGTAATGCGTAACATCATCATAATATAATAATTCGAGACGTAATATCGACGTAATATTGCGGGGCATAACAGCATTCCCCCCTTTGGAAAATTCGTCCTCGAATGTTGACTGATGCTCTTATCATTTTCATAACTTATAGCTCTTGTGAATACCTTAATACTCTCCTTTCCATTTAGGCAGTTGTTCTATGAATAAATCCAAAGGCCAGGTCATTTCCCTCTTTTAGGCCTCTTTCTCACACCACGACTTATTGTCGAAATCCTTCCTATCTCGTAACTGTTTTTACCTTCTATCATGCAACCTGTACGACTCTAACCTTATAAGTGCACCTATGCGACTCTTGTCTTTTTTTTCCTGCAACTTTTATCCCATCTCTAGGCCTCGCTTTGTAAACATATACATACAAGATGTCCCTCTGGGCATCTATAGGTATGCTAAAGTTCTTCGCTCGGTAGTTTGTTAAACTTACGAATAATGTAATACTTTATTTCATTGACTTGTTTATCCATTCGTATGACTTTACTGCATCTAGGTAGGTCATATTATACCATAATATTTATCATTACTGTGGTCGGCAACCAACTCTAGGTTACCCTTGTTGCTTATCCTGTATGTATAAATCTATGCCCTTTAATGCTTCTTCATTACTGTTCATCTTAAGAATGACGGTCTAATATCACCTCATACTTTGTGACTTTTTCCCATCCTTTGTTGATTCGCCTTAATGTATATGTATCATCTGTCACTGATAACTTGATCTCTTATGTAACATTATCGCTAGGGCTCACGTTTCATCATGGAACATTTGAAGTGATTGTCTTGATCCACCTGGGGGTGATACGATACCATACCTCCATAATCGTATTTCATAGCATCCTAGTGTGATTTAACTTATGTAGGTATTTTAATCCCGTACAATTCATGAAATAATTACTTAATCGAAGGCCCAAACTCACCTTTCCTATATCACAATTACACCTTCATTCTACTACCAAGGTAGCATTCCATCTCTTCTAAATGTTATTGGTCTTAGACTCCTTTTAGTTCATTCAGGCTATACTGAGCTTTCTATAACTTAGAGAAACCACTAGCTCTCTTGTTTATATGGGCTTAATCCCGAGGACATATCCATTTTCGTCATCTTCTCCCTTGCCTTCTTCTTATCCTTATCTTGTCTTTTTAAAACCTCGTCGTTCTATCATACTTTAGCTTGTGATTGATTCCCTTAGGCTTTTCTGGAACATCAAGCGAGACATCGCATCGTCTCTAACTCTTCTTTTACACTCTAATTAGACCTTTCGGTACATAGAAACCATAGGCTGGTAGGTATGATACTGATGACGCTGCTATCATCCCTGGATACCGAATCCCAGTGCTTCTAGTCTTTTACCTGAAGTATGAACACTCTCGTCCTTCTATACTTGAGTATTTCACACGTTTTTCACCTTTAGCTTACTTACTTTAAAATATCACCTTAAGTTTTTCTATCTTTCTTTCATAACCTCCCTCCCACATAGGTATAAATCACATTCACCATTTGAAGCTCTATTATAATACTTGCACCTCTGGTGCATCCATAATCCGGTGGGAGCTTCGTACTGACTTCTTATGAGGCTGGTATTTTTTTAACTGCTTTTATTATAGTGTCATTATAGTATATGGTTGTTGTACTTTATCTCTTGTACCTCTGATTTTAAGAGTGATCCTGCAATGTTCTCAATCACTAGGTCTATAATTTTCTGGGTCAAGTAATCAGACTCTTGATTTACTTAGTTGTAACTTTTTAGTTTCCTCTTCCCTCTGATCAACCTTTATGTGGGCTTAAGCTATCTTCCAATCTGCGGCTCATGGTATTACTTTAGCCCTTCATGGGCGTCATGTAATATCCATGATACAATCTTCTAACAACTCAATCCTTTGACTATGCCCTGGGCTCAATTCTTTATTTAACTTATACCGGAGTCTTCTACGGCTATATGATTGTCAACATATATGCTGCATGGATAATACTCCAAAATCTTAAGTGCGCTCATAATATAGATAACTATGGATCATTGATCGAATGATTCCTTTCATTCCTCTCAGTTTTCTTTAAACGTAAGCTATTACTTTTCCTGGTTTTCCTGCCTCGTTGATGTGTGCATACTTAGCTTATCTTAGTGCACACACTTCCCAGAGTTTTCATACAACTCATATGATCTCGAATATTAGTTTTAATTCTTACTTCCCGTTCATTAGCCACAGTAGGTGCCACTTTCCTTTGGAATGCTTGCAATGTTGTTGCAAGATTGTTGTTACACGACCATTTCCTCTTTAGGTCATTGTGTTTAGGATGAAGCCTTCTTTCTTATCTCCTCAGCTAGTCTTTCGTTGTAGTACTTAGGGAGAACCCTCTGACTCTTGTAAAGTTGTGAGCCTATTACATTGTTTACTTGACGGACCTTCTGATGTCCTCCTTTTGCTATACTCATCTGTAGTTGTTTACCTCTGTATCCTTGTGCTTGTAGGGTTGCTTCTGAACTAATACTTTGATTGTCTTCTAGTGGCATTCTCTTTTATTTCCGTAATACTCATACGGTACCTTTTTAACTTTGCCAACTCTTCTACGAATATATCTCAAGTATTACAATGTCATAATTGCGGAGCTGAATTCCCCATGTTAGGGTTCCCTGTGTTTATCTTGTATTGATCTGCTGATTTGTCTTTATCCTCTTGTCTAGCCATAACAAGGCTCTTCCTGAATCAACTACTAACTGCTCGTTGGTCTGTTCTCATATCAATACTCCGCGTAATATTTCTTGGGTTATTTCCTTTGTCTTAACTTACATCTTGTGCTGGCTCTTTATTTATCAATAACATCTCAGGCCGGAATCCTTACTTCCTCTCCTTGGCGTCGTGTTTGCTTTATGTTCTGGAGTTGTACCATATAAGTAAGAGCCGAATAAGTGTAATCTCATTCCTTTTTTCATTTTTACCGCATTCTTCCTTTACCATTCCATGATTACTAGCACTACTTTATTCTGACTTCATGCCACACCACTACATATTCCCCCTTTAGGGGAGTACTAACACTTAGTGCTACGATGATCAACATATAAATGTTTTACCTCTTCATCCTTGGCGTCTTTTCACATCATTGATGACCCTTACTCTCTTTGTGGTAATTGCTCTGTACCAAGGATAACAAATTTCTTTACTCAAGAGGGATACATCTAGTGTAACCGGCACGTACAGTCCCTATAGTTTAACTTTTCTCACATTGCTTGCTTTAGGGAAGTGTTTTTCCTGAATGACCATTTTCTGAATTTCTCATGAATGTTCTTCTTTTGTCCATTCTATTAACGCCGGGGCAAAATCTGAAATTCTGATGATACTGACTATTATCCAGTCGCTCAGTCCTTAATTCACGTTTAGTTATCCTGTTCACCGGCCCATACTGACTTGTATTACTTTGGGGGGAGGTCTAACTTTTCCTTTTGTTTACGAACTTGTTTCTCAAAATGAGGATATGAATTTATGGCCTATACCCTTTTGTTGTCTCAAGGCCTGCCAATTCCTGTCTTTTCCTTCACTTGACTATAAACTCTGTAATGTTGTCATTTTTTTTCCTGATCTACCGTTGTCCTCCATGTATCACATGTTACTCATAATGTACTCTCTTCTTATTTCCTGCTAACATTTCTGTCTATCACTTTATTCTGAAACTTATCGACAAGATATTCTTTTGCTTTTAGCTCTTCTCTGCTCCATCCACTAGCTCTTCGGGTTGCTTAACATTATTATTCTACTAGGGACGGGAGTCACACTAAGGCAATATTTATCCCTTTCAGGCTTTCAGTGCCTATCTTTGTAGTGCTCATATCCAGTTGTACTATTTAGAGTGTACCATCTGGGTATCTCACAAGGAGATGTATTAGCACATTTTCAATATTCTTCGGAACTGTCAACTGACACAAACAATTCATCCATCATTTTGGGTTATTCAAACCCCAGCCAGATCCTGATATCCCATCCTCCTCTTATACTACTTCTGTTGACCCCCAAAGGGCATAACTAGAATGGGTGTGACCGATTATACGTACATCTGTCACTGTTGAATGTAACTCCGAATGCTCATATCTCCCTTCCTGAAAGGTAAATAATGATAATATTTATTAACTGGGTACCTCGTAACCTTCTTCACCTTGCTTCTTTTACTTGCTGAAACTTGTGTCTACATTCCGATTCTGTTATTCCTTTTTATCGTAAGAGTGGATAAGTATTCTTGCCTTAAAACTCCTTATCAAGAACCTTATATCTTTTAGTACACGCCCGGTCTGCCGAAGACCTCACATTTACTTATCATAAGCAAGATGCAAAATCGACTTCCTCTAACTCAACACTTCCACAACTATATCTCTTATCCATCGTCTTTCTGAATGTAGGCATCGTCTTATTACGAATAGAAGTTCGGGATTTGAATTCTTATAGGTGAGCTCTACCACAAGATCTAGAGTAGGAAGAAAGGTGACAGTCCTAAAACCCCTGTAGCCTCCTACTTATAAGTGTGGTGCATGACACACCCATAAACAAGACTCTACTAGACACGGCTTGTAGACTCCCTAGGATAGAACTACTCTGATACCACTTTTGTCACGACCCAAACCAATGGGCCGCGACGGGCACCCGGTACCTTACTCAACCGAGCACCAATGTAATGTATCTTTCTTATTACATCATCATATACCAGCTGATCAGGTGGTGGTGCGTATATAATGCCGTAACCTTTTTCCATATCCCATATACATATATTTACATATATATGCGTATATAACGCCATCTGGTCATGGGTCAATGCACATGAATGCAATGCATGAAAAGTACGTTAATAAAATCTTTCGGAGCTTCATAAGGCTATTTTGCCTTTGAGTAATATCATAAAGTAAACTCTTTTCAACTTTCATATTTTTCTGAGACCCATGAACAGATCATAAAATATAATGTCACATGGAAATTCAAGAACATAGATATCTCTAATACTTCTATGAATAAAGTCACTTATGAAATTTGTGCATTTGCACGCTTCGTTCGTATCGCATGGATCATGCCAAAAGAAAGAAGGGATAGCATTAACATACCTGAATCGATTCTCTGGACAATCCCTCCAACTTACGTTGATTGCGACAAGACATGTAACAACAGATCGAAGTAGGGAAAAATCCGTATGATATTCCTGTTGTTGTACTGTGGTGATGTTCAAATCATTGATCTTACTCTTTCCTTCTTTCGGCCTTTGTATGTTTTATGTTGTTTAAGCAGTTTGCTTTTGAGTGAGAGAATCTTTGGTACTCTCTGTTCTCATGTTTTGCATTTCCAGTTCTAAGATTCAAAAATAAAATTAACAGATAAGAGACATGAGGACACTAGGTTGTTCAAGACTTACTGAAGCTCATCGAATTTGCTGTATGTAGCGCAACATAATATCAATTTGATCTTCAATACTTGAATTCCCATTTATTTATGTCCTGAGCTAGAATTAGTTGAGGTTGGTAATATGCCAAGCTAAGTGGGGCTGCTGATTTACACTCCAAAATAAGACACCAACAAAGGGTTATCCAAAAGACCCTTACGTGGCAACTTGAGTCTTTTGACTCATCATGCACATTTATGCCACTTGGCTTGGTTTAATTCCATGTGGCAGTCCCAAAAATATTCTTATCCACTTAATTAAAAATTATCTCAAATTACTTAAAATACTACTCACTCTTCACATACCTTATACACCTTATTATCATGGTTATATGGTACCTCGTACGGCACTAGTCCATAAATACCGAGTATTTTAGCTTGGGCCGTATTTTATCCCAACATGACAAACTTGGACTAATATTTGTTTTCTTTGACTTCTCCCCCTCTCACATTCACGAATTTACTTATCACTTGTGAAATAGCATAATTCTTATAATCTCCAAACAATCTTTTCCTTGGACTGATATCAATTACCTTATGACAAATTCAACGTACAATACTTCAGGGTGCAACATCGTCGTAACTTAATACTGCGAAGTGTAACATCATCATAATGTAGTACTGCAAGGCGTAACATCATCGTAATATAATAATGCGGGACATAATATCGACGTAATATTGCGGAGCGTAACACCCCTACCTCTACCACGGCCTCGACCGCGGCCTCAACTCCTCGCTAGTCTAGCTGGTGGTTGATCGCCCTGATCGGTGGCACGAGTCCTCACCATCTGTGAGAGAATGAAACAACAGAAGTTTAGATTTCCATAATCAATCAAATGGCATGACAGAATTCAAGAAAAATGAGATTGTTCCTAAGGGTTCAGTAGCCTCTCGAAGATAAGTACAGACGTCTCTGTACCGATCCGCAAGACTCTACTAAACCTGCTCATGACCGTTGAGTCCTATGTAACCTAGGCTCTGATACCAACTTGTCACGACCCCAAATCCTAAGCCGGCCCTGATGGAGCCTATCATGGAACTAGGCTAGCCAACCATTTCAGATTATCAATATATCCCATAATTTCCCAAATATTTAGCAGATCGTAAAAAAATATCAGAAAGAGATAAAACAAAATACACACTTCCCCAAAACCTGGAGTCAACTGTCATGTGTACAACAATGGCTTGCGACAACAAAAGTCTGAGGTACAAAAGACCAAAAGATACTATAAACTGAGGGAAGGAAAGGAGGTGAGCTGGGGACGCTGAGCAGCTACCTCAATCCTCGAACAACTCCAAGCTCGTCCTGAAATCAACTAGCGAGATGGTTCGGTACCTAGATCTGCACAGAGAGGTGCAGGGAGTAACGTGAGTACGCCAACTCAGTAAGTAATCAATGTAACTAAAAACTTGAGTGTAGTGACGAGCAATTTAAACCATGAAAATACATATAGTGAATAACATTGGAAATGAACAAATCAAATCAGGAATCTACAATTCCAAATATTTCTTAAAACTCCGGTTTCCATTTAAAAATCTTGTATGAAAACATATGTCCAACATTTATTAGCAGGGGCTCAGGTTAAAGATAAGTGAAAACAGTATTTTCATGAAATATAAGCCCCTCGGGCACAGTATCACTCAAAATAAAGTCTTTTGGGCAAGCCTCTCAGTCACTCGTGACTCCACTATCAATATCTCATGCTCTCACTTAACACTCGTACTCAGTAAGTACCATGAACACACACAACTGATGTGGCGGGCAGCCCGCTCCACTACATTTATATATATATATATATATATATATATATATATATATATATATATATA
>ML332787.1:0-24274 GCA_005239505.1 Nicotiana paniculata
TTAAAGCACCTCAAATGTAAGGTATATCACATGCTAGACTATGCAATTTAGTATCGCATCACATATATGATTTCACTTTTATTGCTTCTCCTGCAGATCTAATATAAGTATGTACCAACTTTGCAAGCATATGCTATCATTGAGAGGTAAAAAATTCTCGTTTGCAAACTAATGATATATATTTTTTCCGTTTTTGTATTCTTTGAATGCAAATACCCAGTTAAAAAACAAAATAAGTATTAAAAATACGTATTAATTTAAACTTGATCATTTGTTTTCGTGGATTCAGTAGATATCCAATCATCTAAACTCGATAAGTAAGTCACAGCTTGGCGATTCAATTGACCTCATTCACATAAACTTGTACTTTATTCATTCATGTTAAATTTGTATTTTATTCATTTATGTATAATAATTTATTCAACCTTTGTTTCAAAAATACATATTGATATTGTTTTATAAAGTCAAATATTACATGACCTGATATACACGTGCAACGCGCGTGTCGAGAAACTAGTTATCTAAAAAGAGAATTGATTCTTCCGTGGATAATTGTATACCTGATAGGGTTATACTATGGAATATCATTAAACTTGGCAAATGAGTTTCAAAACAAAGATTCAAAAGCTATATTTCATGTTCCTTTAAGAAGAATTTTACCACTTTTCTGAGAAAACTGCTTTCTTGATAAAGATGCAGATTTGTTATGTGAATATGTGTACATATGAGCACATGAGTCGCATGTATGATTCGCGAGCAGGCTCACCTTATTATTTTTATGTATAACCGCGTCGCATGATCGATTCGCGAGCGGGGCAGATAGATGCATCTATGGTTCGGGCCGTTAGACCCTCGTCAGTGCACAGTTTATTATTGTTGGTCCGCGCCATTTAACCCTCGGCATTACTTGCACATGATATTTACTGCGTATGTGCTGTGATTTTTGCCTGATTACTGGCCTAGAATTTTAAGTTGTCAACTGAAATGACAGAGATTTAAAGTTATTAAAGATTTTTGGAAGAAGTTGTTCCTCCCGGTTGATTATTTGTTATTTGATCAAATAGCCCATGTTGATTAATTGTTATTAATATGACGAAGATTTAAAGTGTTAAATGTGGAAAGAGTTGATATTATTTATTCCTGAACTTGATAAATTGCCTATGATAATCATGCCTAGTGTCACACTTGAATACACTAAATTGACCTTTAGCAAGTGTCTAATTTGACCTCTCGTCACTACCTCTCTGAGGTTAGGCGGGCGACTTACTGAGTACACGTTATTTTTGTACTCATGCTACACTTGCTGTACATTTTATTGCACAAGTACTTTCATAGCGACGTGGAGGATTTGGAGACTTAGGCGAGCTGCATCATCCGGAGGCGATGCGCAGCTGATAGAGTCTCCCTCATACTGTATTACATTATTTTAATTTCCTTGTCCACTTGTATTTCGGACAAGCTTTGTAGAAATTGCTCATGTACTTGTGGCACTGGGTTCTGGGATGTGTTGGGATATACTTGCGAAAATAGGGCTATTTAAACCATTATATTTACTTAACAAATATTTATTTGGTTACTATGTAATAAAGCGAAAGGTAATGTTTTTCATAAATGCTAAAACAGGAAATTATTTCAATTAATTAATGATTGGCTTGCCTGACAATGATGTCCGGCGACATCACGACCTTATGGATTTTGGCTCGTGACACAAAGATGACTTGAGCTTCTGAAAGCTCGTCTCGCACTCGTCGGACCATCGGAACGGGGCGCCCTTCTGGGTCAACCTAGTCAGAGGGGCTGCAATGGATGAAAAGCCCTCTAAAAACCGACGATAATAACCTGCCAATCCCAAGAAACTCCTGATCTCGGTCGCTGAAGTAGGACGTGGCCAACTCTGAATTGCCTCAATCTTCTTAGGATCCACCTTGATACCCTCTCCGGACACCACATGTCCCAAGAATGCTACAGAATCTCACCAAAACTCACACTTGGAGAACTTAGCATACAACTTTTGTTCCCGCAAGGTCTGGAGCACTACTCTCAAATGCTGCTCGTGCTCCCTGAGGCTACGTGAGTAGATCTAGATGTCATTAATGAAGACAATGAAAAAGGAATCGATATAAGGCCTGAAAACCCTGTTCATAAAATCCATGAACGTTGTTGGGGCATTAGTCAAGCCAAAGGACATCACCAGCAACTCGTAATGACCATATCTAGTACAGAAGGTAGTGTTCGGAACATCTGAGTCCCGAATCCTCAACTGATGATACCCAGATCTCAGGTCGATCTTAGAAAACACCCTAGCACCCTACAGTTGGTCAAACCAATCATCGATGTGCGGCAACACGTACTTGTTCTTGATTGTAACTTTATTCAAATGGTGGTAGTCAATATACATCCGCATAGTCTCATCCTTCTTCTTCACAAATAACACTAGAGCACCCCAAGGTGATACACTCGGTCTGATAAACCCCTTAGCT
Organism: Nicotiana paniculata; assembly: GCA_005239505.1. NCBI lineage: Eukaryota > Viridiplantae > Streptophyta > Magnoliopsida > Solanales > Solanaceae > Nicotiana > Nicotiana paniculata. Next base: position 2,481 of record ML332787.1, read on the forward strand.
AGCAACTTCTCGATTTCTTATTTCAAATATATCAATTCTTTCGGAGCCATACAGTACGGTGGGATGGATATAGGCTGGGTGCCTGGAGCCAAGTCAATACAGAAATCGATATCATGCTCTGGCGGCATGCCTGGGAGGTCAGAAGGAAACACAATGGTGAAATCACGAACTACTGGCACTGAATCAATCGTCGGAGACTCTACGGTGGTGTCCCGCACATAAGCGGGATAAGCCAAACAACCCTTCTCGACCATATGTCGAGCCTTCATAAAAGAAATATCTCAACTAGCTGCACTAACTGAGGAACCTCTCCATTCCAATCTCGACAACTCAAGCATGGGTAATGTAACAGTCTTGGCATGGAAATCCTAGATGGCGTGATAAGGAGATAACCAGTACATGCCCAAGATGACCTCAAAGTTGTTCATATCAATTAACAAGAGGTATGCCCTAGTCTCGAACCCACAGAGTGTGACCATACAGGACTGATAGATCCGGTCCACAACCACACATCACCCACTGGAGTGGACACATAAACCAGAGTACCCAAGGACCTACGAGGAACATCCAAGAAAGGGGAAAACAAAGATGATACATATGAATAGGTAGACCCTGGATCAAATAATACTGAAGCCTCCATACCGCAGGCGGAGATGATACCTGTGATAACGGCGTCTGAGGCCAATGAATCTAGTCTGGCCGGAAAAGCATAGAATCTGGCTGGAGCACCGGCTGGATGGCCTCCACTTGACTGAATAGCGGCTAGCTGAGCTCCCCATGTCTGGCCTCCACCTCTAAGACGACCCCTACCCACATGTCCTCCACCTTTGGGTGGCCGGACTGCTGGTGCTGAAATGATAGGCTGATGGCCCTGCTGCACTGCCTTGCCCCGAAGCCTAGGGCAAAACCTCTTCATGTGACCTGGATCCCCACACTCATAACAACCCCTCGGCACCATAGACTGTTGCCCTAAAGACTGGCCCTGGTGGCCGGAATACCCACCGGAGGAACCCTGAATGGCTGGGGGACGATATGAACTCTCTGGCATGGCACTGAAATAGGCGCTGGAAGAACCTTGATGACCAGAATACCCGCTGGAGGAACCCTGGATAGCTGGCGGACGATAAAAACTCTCCGACATGACACTGAAATAAGGCATCACTGGAGCGCCTCGAGGAGGTGGTGGTGGTGCTGAAGATGGGGGCCTGCTGGGCTGGCCCTTCCCAAACTGACCTCTGCCCCTATTCGGAGCATCTCTGAAATCTCCAGAAAACCGAGCTCTCTTATCCTACTGCCCCTACTCTCTACCCCTCAGACGATAACCCTCAATCCTGCGGGCCATCTCCACCACTAGCTGATAAGGAATCCCCATATCCACTTCTCAGGCCATGTTGGCCCTAATACCAGAGTGCAACCCTGCTACAAATCTCCGCACTCTCTCCGCATCAGTAGGAAGTATCATGAGTGTGTGACGAGACAACTCAGAAAACCTCGCCTCGTAGTCGGTCACTGACATATGACCCTGCTCAAGTTGCTCGAACTGGTACCGCAGCTCTTCCCTCTCAGAGGGTGGGATATACATGTCCAGGAATAACTGCGTGAACTTCTCCCAGGTGATGGGAGGAGAATCCGATGGCCTGCAAAGAACATAAAACAACCACCATCTACGGGCCCTTCCCTCTACCTGGAAAGTGGTGAAGTTAACCCCATGAGACTCAAGTATCCTCATATTGTGCAGTATGTCCCTGCACCTACCAATAAAATCCTGAGCAACCTTATGACGCTCGCCCCCGAAGATAGGAGGGTGAAGTCTAGTCCATCAGTCCAGTAACTTCTACGGATCACCGTCCGTAGCTGGTCGGGGCTCAGGTGGTCCTGCTGCAACTGGCTGGGCCTCGCCCACGGGTAGGGTACCCGGAGTCTGATAAACTACAACTGCATGTCCTGGGGCCTGGGCAGTAGGGTTCTGTGCTCCCCACCTACCTGAGATGTGGCTGGGTCCACTGGAAATAAACCAGCCCGGGTCATAGTGTCCATGAACCGCATCATACGGCCCATGACCTCCTGAAAGCCTGGCGCTGTCATGAAGTCCACTAGGGCAGGATCTTCTACGGGCACCTCGCCCTGCTCCCCAATGGTAGGGTCCTCTACTGGTGGTGCAACTGGGGCATCCCTAGGACGCCCTCGTTCCTTACCATGGGCAGGTGCCCTCCCCCGACCTCTAGCAATGGGGGGAGCAGCTCCTCCCGGGTCCGGAACGTTGGCCGTGCGCGTCCTTACCATATCTGAGAGAATAGATGAGTGATATTTAACATACTATCAACTGCACGATAGGAGATGAATAAAGAGAGATTTCCTAACACCCTGCAGCCTCCCGAAGATAACTACAGACGTCTCCGTACCGATCCGCAAGACTCTATTGGGTTTGTCCATTACTTGTGAGACCTACGTGAACCTAGGACTTTGATACCAAGTTTTCACGACCAAAATCCTAATCTAGGTCACGATGGCGCCCAACACCGATGTTAGGCAAGCCAACCTTATTAGTCTAGTGAGTCCCATTTAAATTTTATAAAACTTTATTAACAATACTCAATTTTTTTCACAAGCATGAGAAAATGATAAATATCGAAGCAAATTTACTTGAAATGATCAAGAAGTTAAATTTAAATAGTTACATTTCCCAAAAGAATAGTCTACCAATGTGTGTGCCAGTAACTGGTGTCACAAGTATACAGGCGTCTAGTAGAAGGAAATCAAAAGAATACATCTATCCTACTGTCTGAGAGGATAGAGGATATAGACAGAATAACAAAAAGGGGAAGACTCCAACGTGCTTCTGAACGACATCAAAGGAAGTAGCTCACCGTGGAATCCCTAAATCTCGAGGAGTCAAGAACGTGCTCCGGGCTGACAACCAGATGTACCTGCCTCAAAACCTGTACAATTAAGTATAAAAGCATAGCATGAGTACATAAACTTCCTGTAACCAGTAAGTAAAAAGTAAATGTGCACTGCCGAAGGGTCGAATGGCATGAACCATAGATGCATCTATTAACCTGCCGAGGCGAACGACCCGCTCCCGTGAGAGTAGTGGATGAAATCACCCGCTCGTGGAATATAATATCGAAGTGCTTTCACATACATAGCACATTTTTTCTCAATTCATTTTTCAAATTAATGACTTACTTGAAACCTTTAAATTCTTAAGATGTTGATGTAAACTTTCACTCTATGATGACCACGCATATAAATCAATTAGCAATGTTCACGAGGCATGGTGTAAGCCTAAACTACCCTTACATAAAAAAAATAGTCACTACGCACGGACCCTCGTCCCCCACAATCATTCACATAATAAATTATTTCACCTATTGGGACAATTCCCTCTTACAAGGTTAGAAAGGAGATTTACTTCGTATCAAGCCTACTTCCCAATTCAAGAATGTGCTCAACCTCCAAATTTGATGCCCGACAACTCGAAACTAGGCAAAAATTACATAAACTAGTCAATCTATGCTCGAAATTCTACCGTTAAGGGGATTACCTAAGCCAATTTGTAAGAATCCTAAAATTCACTCCCGGGCCCACATGCTTGGATTTTGGAAATTCTTAAAGAAAGTAATTACCCATAACCTAAGGATCAATAATATATGATTTTTACTAGATTCCATAATAAATTTCGTGGTTAAATCCCATTTTTATCAAAACCCTAAGTTTTACCCTAAACCCATAATTTTTCACTAATCTTTGTGTGTTAATCTACCCAAAAAATAAGTAATAAACTCATATTAAGTAGGAAATACATTACCTCAAGGTGCTAAGTTGAAACCTCTATTTTTTTGGAGCTCCTAAATCGCCCAAAGTGTGATAAATGCTCTCAAATGAGCCCAAGTCCCGATTTAAGACGACCTCACTGTCCCTAGTGATTTTGCACCTGCGACGAGTGGACCGCGCCTGCGGTCTCGCACCTGCGGACTAGGGTCTGCATCTGCGGAAAGGGGAGGGGCTGGCATGGATCGCACCTGCGGAAGGAGTCCTGCACCAGCGACTCCACTTCTGCAAAGAAGGGACCGCGTCATGACCCAAAATCCATAAGGTCGTGATGGCGCGGAACACCACTATCATGCAAGCCAATAATTAAATGGTTAAGTTAAATTTCCTGTTTTAGCATTTTTGAAAATCATTACCTTCCACTTAACATGTAATGTCTAAACAAAATCCATTAAGTAGAAATAACAGTCCAATATTCCATCTTGATAAAATACATCCCAAACACATCTTAGAACCCGGTGACACAAGTACATGAGCATTTTCTAAGAATTTTACAAATTCTACAAAGCTTGTCCGAAATACAAATTGGACAAGGAATAAAAATGAAAAATAGAATACATAGGGGAAGAATCTGCCGACTGCGGGTCATCTCCGAGTGATGCAGCTCGTCTAAGTCTCCAAGTCAGCCATATTGCTATGAAGGTACCTGTGCAACAAAATGCACAACAAGTGTAGCATGAGTACGAAAACAACGTGTACTCAGTAAGTATCCTACCTAACCTCTAAGAGGTAGTAACGAAAGGTCGACTTGACACTCACTAGGGTCCAACAAGATATGGTAACAACAATAGGCATACGAGGATGATAAGACAGTAAAAATTGAAGTAACTGCAATACAAGTAAAAGTGGGAAGTAAACAAACAATTACCACTTCATTTTCTTTTCCCCAAATATCTACTCACTCAGTATCCATGAAAATCATAAACAATTTAGCATGCACATACGGGATAAGGACAACTGACATGAGCCATCATAATAATCATATATGTGCACGAGGGTCGAACGGCCCGAACCATAATTACATCTTTCAATCTCGCCGTGGCATACGGCCCGCTCCCATGAGAGTGGGAGAAATAACACTCCGCTCGCGGAATGTAAATTGCAAAGCGGTCACACAGTCATGCACAATCAAACAGTCCACCCCGACTACATCGGGAAAGAAAATACTCAAGTAAGTGACAAATTTCTCTTTTAAAGGTCACAAAAATAGTATTTAAATATTTTCCAGAATCCATTTTTACCAAGTTCAGTAAGGTTTAAACAGTTTATTTTCATCAATAAGATTACAAGTACGGCAATTAAAACATGTTTTTGGGTCCTAGACTACCCGGACATAAATATGATAGTAGCTACGCACGGAACCTCGTCACTTTGTGAGTATGTATCCCCCACAAATAATAGCACATATTTAATTAGTTCACCTATGGGGACAATTCCCCCTCACAAGTTTAGAAAGGAGACTTACCTCGCTCCGAAATTTCATAACCGGCTTCCAAGCTCTTCCGGCGACTCCAATTGATGCACAACGCCCCAAAACTATTCAAATAACGGGAAAACCAATAAAAATTCACTCTAATACTTGTAAATATTCAAATTATATAAGTTCCCAACTCCGCTCGAAAAGTTGACCAAAATGCTCTTTGGCCCACTTGCCCGTATTCCGATATTTCTCGGAGATAAATTCTACCCATAGATTTACTAACTCAATTATACAATTTACTCTAATTTTCATGCTCAAATTCATGGTAAAAGTCCAAAACTAAATCCTAGGTCTTCCCCAAAAATCCTAAATTTATACTAATTTTCCATGTCTAAATCCATGTAAGATCACATATTTAACTCAAAAATAGGAAGAAATCACTTACCTAGTGTTGCTTGGTGAAAATCCCTCCTTGAGCTCTCCAAAATCATCCAAACCAAATAAAATAAATAAAAGAAATGGGTGAAAACTCGTTTTTAAAATAATCTGCCCAGGCTTCATCGAGTTGTACCTTGCGCTGTGCAGGTTGTACATCCTATTATAATTTTTCCTTGTTGTACACCTTCTGTTGAAACGCCCATAGCTCCTTGTAGAGATATCCAAATCACAAACGGTTTCAACATTTAGAAACTAGACTCGAATATATTTAATTTGATAGGTTGTACACCATATAACCCTCTATATATTCCGAGATATGAGATTCTAAAGTGGGCTCCATGCATCAGAAAGTTCTGTCGAAACTGATCCACCAGCCATCTTCAATCGATCATAACTTTCTGATAAAATGTCCAAATCATGAATGGTTTAACTTTATGGAAAATAGAATGAAAGGGCTTCAACTTTTATGTTTTGCAAATTTTCATATTCCTTATAGATGTCGAGAGATAAGCTACCAAATTCAGCTCCATGATTGGACTAGTTGCTGTCAAAACAGTTTTCTGCAGAAAATTTCAGCAACTCTTTGGGCCGAAATTCATTCCGTTAACCTTCCGAAATCCATCCGAGGCCCTCGGGACCTTAACCAATTATACCAACATGTCCCAAAACATGATACGAACTCGCTCGAGGCCTCAAATCACATCAACCAACATCGAAATCATGAATCGCACTCCAATTCAAGTTTTATGAACTTTGAAATTTCAAACTTCTACATCTGATTCCGAAACCTATCAAATCACGTCCGATTGACCCCAAATTTTGCACACAAGTCATATTCAACCTTACGGTCCTGTTCCAACTTTTGGAATTGGAATCCGAACTCGATATCAAAAAGTCAAACTCTCGGTCAAACTTCTCAAAAACTTCAAATTTCTATATTTAGCCAAATGACTTCAAAATGACCTACGGACCTCCGAATTCACTTCCGATCGCGCTCCCAACTCCAGAATCACCATACGATGCTATTCCTAGATTCGAAATCCCAAACGGACATTAATAACACTGAAATGCACTTCAATCCAGACTTATGAAATTCCTTCTAAAATGCTAACTTCCACAATATACGCCGAAACACTCCCGGGTTATCCAAAACCTGATCCGGACATACGCCCCAGTCCGAAATCATCGTACAAACCTGCTAGAACCTTCAGATCCTGATTCCGAGGTCTTTTACTCTAAATTCCAGTCTTAGTCGATTTTGCCAACTTAAGGCTTCTAAAATGAGAATTTTCTTTCCAATTTGACTCCGAACTTCCCGAAATTCAATTCCGACCACACTTACAAGTCATAATACCTGTAACAAAGATGGTCATGACTTCAAACCGCTGAACGACGCGCTAGAGCTCAAGACGATCGGTCAAGTCGTTACAGTCTCTCCCACTTAAACATACGTTCGTCCTCGAACGTGCCAAGAACTGCTCTAGCGTTATCAGAAATCAATGTTTAACACCTCGTGCACCTGCCCGTGCTACCACAACCTAGTTGAGCACATTAGCTTGATCAAATCTGAAGATATCCTCTTTTATCCATACAATAAGCTCAGAACCCAGTTCAAACACCTGAAATTCTCTGCCAGGCCTGTTTCCAATATATAAACATCGTATCAATTACCACACGAGGTAACAAAACACAACTGCGTACCTTTGCTGAGTTAGCACCATGCACCACATAATTCACCATCTAACCACAATGACGTTCCATGAACCTTGATAACCAAAATTCCACGAATCTGATGCTCCCAATGCATCTTCTGATATACATATACATCCTGCTATAATGCTGACGATACCACCACAACGAAGGAGATGTGTAGAAATTTCTAACCAATTGCAGAGTTAACCAAACATTGATTCTCTCCTTTTTGACTAAAATCATCACCTCATTACTACGCTAATATTGGCCTTTGTACTTTACCATACTTCACAAAATCTTATCGCACTGATCCCTGATCCAATAGTATCGTCCCACCTAGTATGAGCTGCTCAGACAATCAATCACCCCATATATGACCAACAATCTCACACGATGCCACAATGCGTCAATAGGCCAAAATTCAAACATGATACATAAGGAAATGACTCAGGAACGGACTACTCAACTCATGCAACTAACATGGATTTCCTTTGAAACATAGGAAGCAAAAAACAAGAAAAATAAATATAGGAACCTCACTCAACATCACCGTGTTGCGGCGTGAAACCCAATCCAAATAACACACCCGTGGCGGCGTGCCAACTGATCCATATACACGGAGCTGAATTGCTCACTATTACAAATTACTGAATATTGGTCATAACCACACTAAGTGCATAATACCATCCTCGGGAGACTGATAGAGCCATATGCTACAAAAATTAAGCACAACTGAGGTGCGATATATATATATACTCTGAAATCTCAAGAGCCCTCCTGCTCACATAACATCATCACTACGATGAATCTTAACACATAGGAATTTCTCAAGCCGTTTCACAACTCACACGGCACAATAATAACCTTAGATGAAATGAACGAAGACGAAACAACATCTGATATTCCAGCACCCCTCCTTGAGGAGCGTTATACTGAAAGGAACACATCTGCCTCACATGAAGCCCATAATCTTGTTTAAACTGAACTAGGCTGATAGCCTTACCTAGGTCCACAATAACCCACTTCTTCTCATAACACGCAAGAACAACCATCATAGCCGGGACAAACACCCCACAATCCACAACACAATGAACTGAACGCTTCCCAAGCATAAATTCTCACATAAGCAATATTACACTTCCTTATAATCAGTCTAAATCTTCAATCCATTACATGACTACATGTCACACTCATACAATCTTCTCGTGGTTATGCTCCCACGACCTTTCCCACGAGGTAAAAAGTCTGCACATCCATACCACCGACCACACTAATACTGCAAAACACATTAAGAACTCATGACTAGGATACTAAGCCTCTTTCACCAAACACCGATCTCAGGTGACACTGGAGACAACACCAGCTTACTCAAACATTCAAGTTCCTTTTCTCGCTCATTTGAGATCATGATATCCCTGTTAACACCGAGCCACGATCTCGATCCTTACTTCCAGTTCCCTACTGCTCACTGCACCTGACATGCAAATATGAAATAACGCAACAATTCCATCATAACTCCTGAACCATTATTAGGGTGAAAACTTCATCACATAAAAACCTTCTTAGTTACCTAAATTCAAGAGAAACATAAAAGCATACAAGTGATTTCTCACAATCACCCAACATGCAAATCCTTAGGTCGTGGTCTATACCACCATAAACCTTCCGGGACCCGCCTACACCTGCCAGGCCATAGCACTTGAATGCTTCCAAATGAAATCTATTACGATGGCCGACAAGCCCCATACACATCTGCACAAACTATACACATAACTCAATCACACCGAAGGAATTGATCACTGCCGTAAGTGCGCCATTTCAACCATGGCTAACCACTCTATCTTCATTTAATCATCTTCAATTGCCTCAGGAATAATAGTAACTTCCTTCAACTCATATCAAATCAACCCTCACTCATCCCGAGTGACCTTGATTAACGAGATCATGATGCCTAAATTCTGCAACCCGTCTCATACCCTCCTGATAATCTTTCTACAACCCGAAGTTTATTTCTCTCACTCCTCCAATACAATCCTGCACGCTGAAAATAACATAGAACACTCCAACCATTTTCCCTCTCTCTGAAATTAAGCTGTAAAAGCTCAATTCTTAATCATACTGCTACCTTTAACCCTTAAACACCGCGTTCTTAACCTTCAAATTTACTAGGACCGCTGCTGAGAGTCACCCACTCTTAATTGGCCCCGAACATAATCAACTCCAAGGCTCTTCTAGCACATGAACATCCTCTCAATGAAGTACGTGACTGAGTCACTAACCTTACAACTCGCCTATGCCTTAAGCATAAATTCTGAATCTTTCAAAGCCTAACCCTGGTCCAACAGGGCCAACATTTTCACACATTCATCAAATCCCACGCACAATCACCATTTTACTCTTTTCCCTTAGCTGTAATAACTTGCCAACACGCCGAAAATCCGCAGCCCCATGAGAACACAATCCTACAACCCAACTGCAGGTGGTGGGACTCCCCCACTTAGCCCGAAGCTACTACTTGCACCACTCTAGACCCTGTTGAGATCCTTTCCCCTTTGTTAACATGATCTTGCTCAACCAATCCGTCCAATTCTTCCAAATTCTCTTGTTAGCACTCCCTAAATACTCAAATTCGCTAGCATCATTCACACATTCTGCCTCCTACCGAATAGCCACTAGAATCCCTCACATAAACTTGCCAACCACATAACCGCTAACATACTCATAGGAGATAACCCACTTGTCAAAATCACCAACTGTCACCTTCCAACGATGTCGTGTTGCACGCCCTCTACAACATCAATATCCCATCCTAAGCCTGCTCTCATTTACCAACTTTACCAGTTCGTCCGCCCTTCATGAACATCTACTAAATGCACTACAATATCTTCTAATTCACCACTATGCTGCCGCTCTCCCACTTTGGTTAACCTCATTCCTTTAAGAACTACCTGACTTCCTTTTCTTACGCCTGGCCTTTTAGAAATTTAGCCGCCGCCTGACACTTCTCATATGCCTTCCTTCATTGTATGCTGCCCAATTCAATATCATTCTCTGTAGCTCTTAAACTAGAAGATCATCACGACTTCAAACTCTCCGTAGATCATCTTTCTCAAGCTGCCTTCATTAGAAATAACCATTCAGTTCTGAACCACCACACACCACGATCTCTGACAACCGCTTCTTCAGTACTACTTCACAACACTCTGACCAATTGCAACCGAATGGCGAACTTAACACATTCTATTCGATCAAAACAGCGATATCACATCACAAATGAAAACTCCACCTCGCTTGATAACACCAAGTATTATTACTTTATTCCCCCAGATTTGAACATTCATAGTCCAATTGCCCTTCCTCCGCCGGAACTGAAATACTGAAATCTCGAAATTACGCTCTGGGGAGACCTCCCTTCAAGTCATTCATTACCCTGATATATGGGCAAGCATTCTACCATTGCAATAACCAATCGTAATCATCATAACAATCTGAGCATAGCCTCAAAGTTCTCAGAAACACAGCAACCGAGCTGAAACAACATAATATTCTTCTGCAGGGAAACAACAACAGCCCCAACCAACTACACATGGAAAACATCTCGCACCATATCCGTAGCACCATTTCAATTCCTCAATTCCTCTTTTCATAGAAAGCGCTTCGCGACGTGTAAGATTGAGTAGGAAGAACATAGGCATAAGCCTCAAAGGAATCGAATCGCACGATGAGGAATCAAGAAGGGAAGTACTCCTAACAGCCCTATAGCCTCTCGAAGATAAGTACAGACGTCTCTGTACCGATCCACAAGACTCTACCAGTCTTGATCATGACTCATGAAACCTAAGGGAACCTAGTGCTCTGATACCAAGTTGTCACGACCCACAATCCATAAGGTCATGATGGCGCCGAACACCACTGTCAGACAGGCCAATCATTAAATGGTTAAGTTAAATTTCCCGTTTTAGCATTTTTGAAAATCATTACCTTCCACTTAACACGTAATATCTAAATAAAATCCATTAAGTAGAAATAAAAGTCCAATATTCAATCTTGATAAAATACAGCCCAAACAGATCCCAGAACCAAATGACACAAGTAAATGAGAATTTTCTAAGAATTTTACAAAATCTACAATGCTTGTCTGAAATATAAATTGGACAAGGAATAAAAATGAAAATAGAGTACATAGGGGAAGACTCTGCCGACTGCAGGTCGTCTCCGAGTGATGCAGCTCGTCTAAGTCTCCAAGTCAGCCATATTGCTATGAAGGTACCTGTGCAACAAAATGCACAACAAGTGTAGCATGAGTACGAAAATAATGTGTACTCAGTAAGTATCCCGCCTAACCTCGAAGAGGTAGTGACGAGAGGTCGACTTGACACTCACTAGGGTCCAACAATATAATTAACAAGATATGGTAACGACAATAGGCATACGAGGATGATAAGACCGTAAACATTGAAGTAACTGCAATACAAGTAAAAACGGGAAGTAAACAAAAAATTACTGCTTCATTTTCTTTTCCCCAAATATCTACTCACTCAATATCCATGAAAATCATTAACAATTTAGCATGCGCATACGAGATAAGGACAACCGGCCTGAGCCATCATAATAATCATATATGTGCACTGCCGAGGGTCGAACGGCTCGAACCATAATTACATCTTTCAATCTCGTTGTGGCGTACAGCCCGCTCCCATGAGAGTGGGGGAAATAACACTCCGCTCGCGGAATGTAAATTGCAAAGCGGTCACACACAGTCATGCACAATCAAACAGTCCACCCCGCCTACATTAGAAAAGCAAATACTCAAGTAAAAGACAAATTTCTCTTTTAAAGGTCACAAAAATAGTATTTAAATCTTTTCCAGAAATCCATTTTTACCAAGTTCGGTAAGGTTTAAACACTTTATTTTCATCAATAAGATTACAAATACGACAATTAAAACATGCTTTTGGGTCCTACACTACCCGGACATAAACATGATAGTAGCTACGCACAGACCCTCCTCACTTCGTGTGTACGTAGCCCCCACAAATAATATAACATATTTAATTAGTTCACTTATCGGGACAATTCTCCCTCACAAGGTTAGAAAGGAGACTTACCTCGCTCTCAAATTCCATAACTGGCTTCCAAGCCCTTCTGACCACTCCACCTGATGCACAACGCCCCAAAACTATTCAAATAACAGGCAAACCAATAAAAATTCACTCTAATACTTGTAACAATTCAAAATATATAAGTTCTCAACTCCGTTCGAAAAGTTGACCAAAATGCCCTCGGGCCTACGTGCCCGGATTCCGAAATTTATCGAAGATAAATTCTACCCATAGCTTTACTAACTCAATTATACAATTTGCTCTAATTTTACATGCTCAAATTCATGCTAAAAGTAAAAAATTCTAAATTCTAGGTCTTCCCCAAAAATCCCAACTTTATACTAATTTTTCATGTCTAAATACATGTAAGATCCCATATTTAACTCAAAAATAGGAAGAAATCACTTACCTAGTGTTGCTTGGTGAAAATCCCTCCTTGAGCTCTCCAAAATCATCCAAACTATATGAAATAAATGAAAGGAATGGGCCAAAACTCGTGTTTAAAACAATCTGCCCAGGTTTCATCGAGTTGTACCTTGCGCTGTGCAGGTTGTACATCCTACTATAATTTTCCTTTGTTGTACACCTTATGTTAAAACGCCCATTGCTCCTTGTAGAAATATCCAAATGACAAACGGTTTCAAGATTTAGAAACTAGACTCGAAGATATTTAATTTTATAGGTTGTACACCATATAACTCTCTATATATTCTGAGATATGAGCTTCCAAAATAGGGTCCATGCATCAGAAAATTCTGTCGAAACTGCTCCACTAGCCATCTTCAATTGATCATAACGTTCTGATAAAATGTCCAAATCATGAATGGTTTAACTTTTTGGAAACTAGATTGCAAGGGCTGAAACTTTTATGATTTGCAAGCTTTCCGATTCCTTATAGATTTCGAGATACAAGCTTCCAAATTCTAGCTCCGCGATTACACTAGTTGCTGTCAAAACAGTTTTCTGCAGAAAACTTCAGCAACTCTTTAGTCCGAAATTCATTCCGTTAACATTCCGAAATCCATCCGATGCCTTTGGGACCTTAACCAGTTATACCAACATGTCCCATAACATGATACGAACTCACTCGAGGCCTTAAATCATATAAAACAACGTCAAAATCATGAATCGCACTCCAATTCAAGCTTTATGAACTTTGAAATTTAAAACTTCCAAATCCGATGCCGAAACCTATCAAATCACGTCTGATTGAACCCAAATTTTGCACACAAGTCATATTCGACCTTACGGACCTGCTCCAACTTTCAGAATTGGAATCCGATCCCGATAACAAAAAGTCAAAATCTTGGTCAAACTTCTCAAAAACCTTCAAATTTCTATCTTTAGCCAAATGACTTCAAAATGACCTATGGATCTTCGAATTCACTTCCGATCGCGCTCCCAACTCCAGAATCACCATATAATGCTATTCCCAAATTCAGAATCCCAAATGGAAATCAATAACACCGAAATGCACTTCAACCCAGACTTATGAAATTCATTCTAAAATGCTAACTTCCACAATATACGCCGAAACGCTCCTGGGTTATCCAAAACCCGATACGGACATACGCCCCAGTCCAAAATCATCGTACAAACCTACTGTGACCTTCAAATCCTGATTCCGAGATTGTTTACTCCAAATTCCAGTCTTAGTCGATTCTTCCAATTCTGAAATGAGAATTTTCTTTCCAATTTGACTCCGAAATTCAATACCGACCACACCTACAAGTCATAATACCTGAAACAAAGCTACTCATGACTTCAAACCACTGAACGACGCGCTAGAGATCAAGACGAATGGTCGGGTCGTTACAGACCGCATCTACGGATCCTGGGCACCCCCTCGATGGCCGCACCTGCGAGGCTTCGACCGCACCTGCGATCTCGCACCTGAGGCTGCCCAATCGCAGGTGCAGTCGCACCAGATCTGGTGCACCAGCAGCTCTCTTTGAGCTGGGACTCGCCTCTTACGATGTTCGAATGGCGTCCAGGCCTCCGAGGCCCCGCTCAAATATACCAACAAGTTCTAAATCATAAACTAGACTCGCTTGAACCTCCGGAACGCCCGAAACAACATTAAATCTATGAAATGTACCCCAAAACCAACTAAACTCAACTTAAGAACTTTATGTTTTTGGATTCACTTCCAATACGCCGAAACATACTTATACTACTCGGAATGGCACCAACTTTTGCGAGCAAGCCATAAATGACACTACGGAACTATTCCCAGACTCAGAGTCCCGATCGGACCTCGATAACACCAAAATACGTTTCAACCCTCAATTTTTGAACTTCAAGAATCATATTTCACTATTTGGCATCGAAATGCCATTGGTTCATCCAAAACTCGTTCCGAACCTTCACCCAAGTCCGAAATCATCATACGAAGCTATTGGAGCCTTCAAATTCCGATTTCGAGGTCGTTTACTGAAAACATTGGCCGAAGTCAAACTTGACTTTTAAGACCCCCTCAAGGAACTAAGTGTTCCAATTCCAACCCAAACTCATCCAAATTCCCGAACCAACCATCCCCGCAAGTCATCAATCAATAAAAGTAAGTACCTGATATAGGGGCACGGGGTTCTAGAAAGAAAAATGACCGGTTGGGTCGTTACAGCAGCCATACCCTGTATTTATGTCACCTTTTAACATGTATCCTATTTTTAAAATTATTGATTTGGTAGCCAGCTGACAAAAATCCGTAATAATATGATCATTATACCTCCGACAAAAGATATAAAAGATGCATCACACATAAATCACTTCACGGTTCTCCTCCATCACTCCGTCCCTCCTTAGATCTCCTCTCGCAAATCAGAAAGTTGAACCAGATTCAAATTCCAAATTCAAAATTACAAAATACATTGTAAGTATTGCAATTCCTCTTCAGAATTCAAATTAGTTTTGAAACTGATTGATCTTCATGATATATTTTTCTGTAATTATTTTCGTAATCCATCATGCTTTTTAAGTTTTAATTCAATCAACACATAGATTTTAATCCCACTTGCATGAAGTTGTTTGACGGATGAAGCATGAAATTTTCACTAATATATTGTAACGATCCGACCGGTCATTTTGCGCTATCGAACCCCGTTCCCCTAAAAGAAACTTCCCATAGAGGCTTATTGTGATTTATGACATGCAGGGGCGGGTGGTCCGGGATTCGGAAGGGTTTAGAGTGCTATAGGAACACTTGATTCCTTAAGGTTGGCCTTTAAGGCCAAGTTTGACTTCGGTCAACATTTTGAGCAAACAACCTCGGAATCGAGTTTTGACGACTCTAGTAGCTTCGTATGATGATTTTGGACTTGGGCGTATGTTCGGAATAGGTTTTGGATGACCCCGGTAGCGTTTCGGTGCCCAATATCGAAATAAGAATTTCCTTAAGTTAATATTGAGCTTTGGGACGTGTTTTTGTGTTATCGAGGTCCGAACAGAATTCCATACTAGGAATAGTTCCGTTATGTCATTTATGACTTGCCTGCAAAATTTGGTGTCATTCTGAGTAGTATTGGTCGGTTCGACGCATTGTTAGCGAATTCTAGAACTTTAAGTTCAAAGTTGATTCAATTTGGTTTTGGGGTCGAATTCTTAGTTTCATTGTTGTTTTTCACGTTCCGAAAATTCGAGCGAGTCCGTATCATGAATATAGACTTGCCATTGCCTTTGGATGGGATCCCGAGGGGCTCAGGTGAGTTTCGGACCCCTCGGAGCTAATTTCAAAACACCAGAAATTCCAGGTCTGGTTTCCTTCTCTGTGATCGCGGATAGGTTACTGCGTTCGCAAAGAAGGAACTGGGCAGGGGTGGTGAATGACCTGTGCGTTCACACAAAGGGCACCGCAATCGCGATGGGTTGGGCTCCTGACCCAGTGCGATCGCACACCCCACCCGCGTTCGCACAAAGCCCAGCCTTTGGGCCAGCCTAGCTACTCCTTACCCTGTGCGTTCGCAGGGCTCTTTCCGCGTTCGCATAGAAGGCCCCTTAGGGCCTGGTCATTTAAGGCTCTGCGATCGCACTGCCCAGGCTGCGATCGCATAGAGGAGACCACAGAGCAGTGTGTTTTTATAGCGGGATTTAATTCATTTCCCTCATCTTCTTCTTCTTCCTTGGGACGATTTTCAGCATTCAAGAGGGGAAAACGACCTAGTTATTGAAGGTAAGTAAATTCTACCCTAATATTAGTTTCATGCATGGATTACAAGCTAAATTAACTACCTAATTAGTGAAAATTAAGGATTTGGGGTAGTAACCTAGGGTTTTTGAAAATGTAGAAAATTACTCGTGCATTGGCTATGAATTCATACAAAAATCATATATTAACGATCCTTAGGTTATGGGTGAGTGTTTCCTTCGAGAATTTTCGGAATCCGGGCATGCGGGCCCTGGGTTGGATTTTGGGATTTCTTCAAGAATGGTGAATTTGACTAAATAATAGGAGAATTCCATGCTTTGAATATAAATTGATATATTTGTATAACATTTGGCTAGTTTCGAGTCGGTGGGTGTCGAGTTCGGAGTTTCGGGCGCATTCTTGACCCGGGGAGTAGATGCGACGTGAGGTGAGTCTCCTTTCTAACCTTGTAAGAGGGAACTGTCCCCCTAGGTGCTTTAAATGACTATATCATAGTTGGACCTGACTTCACGGTGAGCTGCTTCTCCTGATGATGCTCGGCAGCACCATGGAGTTTTCTTTTGCTTATTTCCCGTCTATTTCTTTCGGACAGTGGGACTATATATTATATCTTTTGTATATTCTATTAGTATGCCCGTAAGACTTGTTACACTAGTTCCTGGCACACACGTAGTGGTTATTTTGTTTTGCTGGTCTGTATATATATTTTGGCTCACGCCTCTTTACAACTATTTTTGGTTAAAAATGGCTTACTATATTTTTCAATTAATGTTTTGAACTTTAAAACTTGGCACGTATTGGGATGTTTAATCAAATATGGGAAAAACCCTTAGTAATCTGAGTGTGGGCTTGTCTAACCCCGGTGTTGGGTGCCATCACGACCTGAGTTAGTATTTTGGGTCGTGACATATATGTTTAAAAACTTTGCATGAAAGATATGGAATAAAGTTGTTTCATGTTGAATTCAAAAGTCAAGATATTGTAGTAGACGATTTTTCACGTTAAACCTAGTTTCATGCATAGATTCCAGTATATTTTGGTGCATGTTGAAGTTATTTTAGTTATTTGCTAAAACGTCATACTAAACAAGCTGAGGTTTTATATAATTTGCTAAAACTTCACAACTAAAATGTTGAAGTATTTGTCTTGCAGTCAAAACAAGCTAATGTTTTATTTGCTAAGACTTCAACACTAAAATATGCTGAAGTTTTGTCCTACATTCAATAGTTTTGTCATGAGCTTTTTCCGAAACTTCAACAGAAAATGTTGAAGTTGTTTAGTTCATTTGTAAAAACTTTAGGACAAACATGCTGAAGTTTTCCACCTGCATTGTGTTATTTTCTGGTGAATTTTATTAATGCATGCTGAAGTTAAATTTAGTGCATTTGCTAAAAGTTCATACCAAAACGTGCTGAAGTCTTGTCCCTCATTAAATAACTTTTTCATGAGCTTTTTTTCGAAAACTTTAGTATAAACAAGCTAAAAATTTTTAGTTCATTTTCTAAGACTTCAGCATTAAAATATGCTGAAGTTTTGTCCTGCATTCAATAGTTTTGTCATGAGCTTTTTCCGGAACTTCAGCAGAAAATGTTGAAGTTGTTTAGTTCATTTATAATAACTTCAAGACAAACATGTTGAAGTTTTCCTCCTGCACTATGTAATTTTCTAGTGAATTTATTTAGTGCATGCTGAAGTTAAATTTAGTTCATTTGCTAAAAGCTCATAGCAAAACGTGCTTAAGTTTTGTCCTGCATTAAACAGCTTTTTCATGAGCTTTTTTTCGAAAACTTCTGTATAAACAAGCTGAAGTGTTTTAGTACATTTGCTAATACTTCAGCTTAAACATGTTGCATTTTTCTCCTGCAATATGTAATTTTCTAATGAATTTTTTATCACGACCTAAAATTCGTAAAGGTCGTGATGGCGCCGGACACCACTGTCAGGCCAACACTAAATAGTTAATAAAGTTCTCATTTTTAATATTTCTAAAATCGTAAATTTCCTTCAATTTAACTAGTAAAAGATGAACTTTACAGAATAAATGATAATGTTTTACAATTTCAATACCGAATATCCCATAATCATCCCAGAACCTGGTGTCACAAGTGCATGAGCATTTACTAGGTAATAAAATAAAATACAATAACTATCCGGAATACAAGTTTGGACAGATAAAAGAAATACAAATACTCTAATGGAGACTGTGCTGGTTATGGAACGTACATAAGATGCAGCTACCTAAGTCCTCGTGTCAACCATGCCGCTACGCCCACTAGGCCACTAGCCATGCATGTACCTATACAACAAAATGTACAACAAGTATAGTATGAGTATGAAAATAATGTGTACCCAGTAAGTATCCAATCTAATCTCGAAGAAGTAGTGACGAGAGGTCGACTCCGACACTTACTATGGCCAACAATAATATATCGATAATATGATTAATCATGGGTTTTATAAGATGACTGTAAACTTAATAACATGAAGCAGGTAAACAATTCTATTGTTAATAGGAATTTCAAATTTTTTTACAAATTTACATCTCCGGCCAATGAGGCCACGTCAATCATCAATAATTCCAAAACAAATAATTAAGTCATGTGCAATCATGCCGAGGTCGTGCTGCCCGATCCAATATAATATTAAACTGTGCACTTCCGGAGAGTCGAACGACACGAACCATAGAATCATCTATTTAATTTGCCAAGGCGTTCGGCCCGTTCCACAAAAGGAAAACACAATCAAACAGTCAATCAAGAATTCATCAAGGAGCAATTATCCAAGGAAATGTCAATCTTCTTTTAACAGTCAAGAAAATGTGTTTAAAATTTTAGAAATTCATTTACCAAGTTCGATATGATTCAAGCTATTTAAATTTGACAATAAATGTCATGACCCAAAATCTACTAAGGTCGTGATGGCGCCGGACACCGCCGTCAGGCAAGCCAATTATTTAGTCGAAATAAATTCTTGTTTTAACATTTATGAAAAATCATTTCCTTTCACTTAATTACATATTAACTAAATAAAATATATTAAGTAAAACAATGGTTTGAATATTCCATTTTAGCAAATATATCCCAACACATCCCAGAACCCGGTGTCACAAGTACATGAGCAATTTTATAAGAATTTATACAATCAGCACAAAGATTGTCTGAAATACAAATTGGACAAGGAATTTAAAATGAAAATAAATACAGTATGGGGGAGACTCTGTCAGCTGCGGATCGCATCCGGATGGTGCAGCTCGCCTAAGTCTCCAAACCAGCCATGTCACTATGAAAGTACCTATACAATAAAAATGCACAACAAGTGTAGCATGAGTACAAAAAATAACGTGTACTCAGTAAGTCGCCCGCCTATGATGAACACGGTAGGCATGTAAAGGTAGTAAAATATCAAATATATAAGGCACTGAAATCCAAGTAAATACTGGAAGTAAATAAATAGTTACTGCTTCCTCATCGTCCCCCAAATGTCTTAATTAAACAATTACTTCTTTATTTTCCCCCAAATATCTTATCACTCCAAAAATTCATGAAAAACATTTAACAACTTGGCATGCGCATAGGGATAAGGACAACCGACATGAGCCATCATAATAATCATCTCTGTGCACTGTCGAGGATTGAACAACCCGTACCATAAGTGCACCTTTCAAATATAATAATCATGTCTATGCACTGCCGAGGGTCGAACGACCCGAACCATAAGTGCATCTTTCAATAAAATAATCATATTTGTGCACTGCCTAGGATTGAACGACCCGTACCATAAGTGCATATTTCAATCCGCCGTGGCGTACGGCCCGCTCCCATGAGAGTGGGGGAAATAACACTCCGCTCCCGGAATGTAAATTGCGAAGCGGTCACATGCAGACATGCACAATCAACAATCCACCCTGAATACGTCGGGAAAATAAATACTCAAGTAATGACATACTTCTCTTTTAAAAACCACAAAATAGTATTTAAATCCTTTCTCGACATTCATTTGCCAAGTTTTTATACTGTTTAATAATATAACCTTATCCGGAAATACAATTACCCGCCAAGGAAATCAATTCTCTTTTTAGATGATTAAGAAAATAAACTCTAATATTCCTTAGTCATTTAATTAAAATTCCGATTATGTTAGCAGTCAAATGTTACACAAGATCACAGGTACAACAGGTAAGGCATGCTAGTGGGTCCTAGGCTACCCGGACATGGCATAATTGTAGCTACGCACAAACTCCCATCACCTCGTGCATACATAGCCCCCGCAGATAGTAACACATGCTTAATTAGTTCACCTGAGGGGGGGGGGGNTGTAGCTACGCATGGACTCCCGTCACCTCGTGCATACGTATCCCCCAAAAATAATAGCATACACTTAATTAATCCACCTAGGGGGACAATTCCCCCTCACAAAGTTAGAAAGGAGACTTACCTCGCTCCGAAATTCCATAACCGGCTTCCAAGCCCTTCCGATGACTCCAAACGTCGCACAACGCTCCGAAACTATCGACAAACCAATGAAAATATACTCTAATATATGCAACAATTCCAAATTATATAATTTCCCAACTCCGCTCAGTGAAATGACCAAAATACCCTCGGGCCCACGTGCCTGAAATCTGAAATTTCTCGAAAAAATACCCTACCCATAGCGTTACTAACTCAAATATACAATTTACTCAAATATTCATGCTCAATTCGTGGCTAAATTCCAATTTACCAAATTTCTAGGTTTCCTCCAACATTCCCAAATTTTTCCTCAATTTCCCATACCAAATCTATGTAATAATCTTGTATTTAAATTCAAAAACGTGAAGAAATTACTTACCTTGATATCCTTGATGAAATCCTCTCCTTGAAGCTCCTCAAAATCTCCCATAGCATATGAAACTAGATGGGGAAATGTCCAAATTCTCGCTTAAAAACAATCTGCCCAGGCCTATTTCCGCACCTGCGGCCCCCTTGTCACACCTGCGCTTCCGCAGGTGCACCCAAATATCCCGCACATGCGGCCTCCTTGGATCCAGCCTAATTTCGCACCTGCGGCGCCCTTAGCCGCACTGTCACGACCCAAATTCCCAACCTTAGGGATCGCGATGGCGCCTAACACCACACTTGCTAGGCAAGCCAATGTTAGAATTTGAGTAGCTAAATTCCTTTGA